>JAZAVI010001132.1:0-43290 GCA_036326025.1 Chrosomus eos | reverse complement strand
TGAATGTTCCAGAATAAACTCAGACCAGAATGAGTTTAAACCACCAGTATTCAATGAACTATTTTTTTTAGAAAAGATGTTTTGCCTACAACAGTAACCTAAAACAATAGCTAACTGGGTAGCCCGCACTAGCGGTGATGTCAGCAAAAATTCAGATCAAGTTGTGACATTTTGATGAAAGATTACGAAGACAAATAATTTTTTCTCTTTAGAATATCTTGCACTGCTGAATCATTCATAATAAGACCAGGATCACGTCTCAAAGGGGCTATATGTAAGAATTTGCATGTATTAATCGCTGTTTTATTGCCAATGTGTGAACAGCTTAAAGGCACCCACGGACTTTGTGACCTAAAGAGTTGACGCATATGAGTTATTTTAAATGATTCCTCAGGCCAATATACAGCGCTTGACCGTATCAATGCTCCGAGCGGGGCTGCCCTCTTGAAATACCGCCTATGTAAGTTTGGCGAAGGCGTACCGTCTTTGGTCAGGTCATGTGACCTGGAGAACGTATCGCTTTACGACCGTTACGTGACCACAGGCTCTGAAATACTCATGGAGCTAAGGCTTTTGCTACTATTTTTTTCGCCTGCTCGACTCCTGGCCATGGCTGAGGCAAGGAAAAAGTTTAAAACTGCTAAAACAAGCAGGGACGTGTTTTTGTGCTATTTATTTTGGGATTTCACCGGAATGAATAGATAGTGTACGCAACGGCGATAGATTGAAGAGCGCGTCCGAGTGAAGACTGCGCGCGCGCCACCACACACTATGTATCCATGACACTGATAGCAGCGGACACGAGCGCTCAGATTGAGTTCAAAAACACATTTTAGTTTTAAAGGCACACTATGCAAGATTTGTACCTTAATATAACAGCTTCAAAGGGGTATCGATCAGGCCGTGAGTGCAGAGACCAGTCTATGACAGAGACGCTCTGCGTGAGTGGTATTTACGACAGTAACGTTACATACTCCAGTATGTAGTACTGTTTGACAAAAACGGAATTCCTGCATAGTATGCCTTTAATGAAACTTAAAAGAAAAGGTCTTCCTAAGTTGCCTATGAAAGCATGTCGATTAATTTTTATGCAAAGGACTCGGGATGCTTTTGTCGGGAAAAACGAAAGGATGTGATACGCGCTCCCGAGAGCCACACTTCCGTTCATTGACACATGAAATGATTTCTGGGATAGTGCCGAAAGAGCCATTCTGTACTGTACTGTCAATGTGTCATGCTTAGAAAAGGGATTCATTCAAACTCACATCTCTATACTACTTTCAGATATATCTTAATCAAATATCGTAACGGTGTAATTTTAGTTACCTCATCTGTCGACATGAAGGCGGTGAATCGCGGAGCTTGTGCTTGCATTGAATCACGTTCATTCTCATGGACGTTACGAACACAAGCAATGCTGCTGACTGCAGTTCACTTAACAGCCACCAGTGTCGCTAAAAAGTGAATTCTACATATAGCCTCTTTAAGAAAGTAGATTGGGTCAGTTGTGATTTCATGTTGACACATATAAGTTAAATGCATGATCAAGGACGCATGATCACTCACTATTGGCTGCAAGATATAAACATTTAATGAAACGAAATTTGGCCCTTTAGTTTTTGTTTTGTTTTTTTGCATAAGGACGTATAACATAAAACCCAGATGGAGGACAGTAACAAACATTTACATAAAAATCCGGTAACGTAGACTTGAGACCAATTTTAAGTTTTTTAGACTTTTTCTGGGTATTACTGCTGAAGAACATCGAGTCATATACTCTTCCATGAAGAACTTCCACGGTGAAACAGTTTTATGGGTTTATTGATTAAGTACGTTCAGACACAAGTTTTGGGATTTGATTACCAGTGCAACTGATTTTAAAAATAACCCTGCAACCTGAAAAAGGGTATTAATACATGTGAAACTTACTTTATTAACGTTTTTTATTCTCCCTTATTAGTTACTGTATGGTTTGATCTGTGGTTCTGTTTTATTGCTGTAGTTAGTTACTATTTGCACTAGAGAGCACAAAGGATGCTGGGAATTACCGGCAGCCTGATGTTTGTTTACTGTATTTTTAGTGCCCTCTTCAGATTTGTACATCTAAAACCAGAAGCCTGACCTCAACTCTGTTGGCCTCTGGGATTATTTCTATATTTTTGGAGCTGTGTTATTCTGAATTGTTATGGGATCAAGCATGTGTTGGACGGCTAAAGCGAGAGTCCGAGTGAGTGAATGAATGGCACTTTCTGAACTGTAATGGAGCATGTGTCTGATAAGAGGAACTCTAAGTATGTAATAATAATCTCTAATAAATAACAGTTCTGTAATCTTTCACCTGCTCATTTCTGACCCGTTTTTATGGCCAAAACTTATGCAACAGGTTTCTCAGACAAAGGTTACAAAGGTAATTAAAGGCTTGTTGACAATGTCTTTTATTGGATCATCTTGTTTACTTTAACACAGTTATACTGTAGCGTCATATTTCTGTTCCTTCTGTTTCCTCTTGGATGAAATTAAAATAGGATATGATAGTAAAATTTCATAAAACAATGCATTTTGGAGTTCATATCATGGCATCATGCAGCACAAGTGTTTTCAACATTGATAATAATCAGAAATGTTTTTTTAACAGAAATATTAGAATATTATATTTTTTTTTTATTTTAACATCATATTATAGTGATTTCTGAAGGATCATGTGACTGAAAACTGGAGTAATGATGCTGAAAATTCAGTTTTGATCACAGGAATAATTTACATTTTAACATATTCAAATGGAAAACAGTTATTTCATAATATTTCACTATATTACTATTTTTATTGTATTTTTATTAAATAAATGCAGCCTTGGTGAGCAGAAGAGACTTCTTTCGACAATATTTAAAATCTTAAACTTTTGTACGGCAGTGTAAATATATATATATTTATTATTTTTTAAACAAGATGTATAACAAAGCTTTTAGAAATACAAGAATTGCAGCCTTAAATAAATTGTCTAAAGCTATTCAAATTATGTAAATTTTGATTCACTATTGAAATTGAATCATTAACTTCTCTATATTATACATGATTTGGTTTTATACACTCACATTAAAAGTACATTTTTGAAAGTTTTATTAGAAAACTAATACTAATAAAACTAAACTAATAAATACTAACAGTAGAAGAGATCTAGTCCTGATATGCAAATAAAGGTTAACAGTTGATCTCTATAGGACCTCTTCCCAAAATCAGAGGAAAATAAACAAATATTAATATTTAAATATAAAATACATAATGAAAATATTTATTAATTAAAAAAACATGAGTACAATTTTAGTTCAAATCATGCTGGTCTCAGAAAAACAAACAAACAAGTGAAGCAAATTTGTACATTGGTATATTGTTTGTCTGGACATTTTCTAATATGTAAATCATCCACATGTTCCTCTGCTCTTTCTTCTCTCGTGATATCCAGTGCTTTACTGAAGAGATCATATTCAGCACATTCAATAATGCTCCTAATGATTGAGAGATGCAGCAGCCAATGAGTCCAGAGTGAAAATGTGCTGCTGAATCTGATTGGCCGTGGGCTTGAGGGCCCAGTAGAGTCTCTGCAGCGCTTGCACGTCCTCTAGAGCATTATGGGCCGCGTATGAAACTCCCAGGAGGCTCTTAACCAGGTTCTCCTGCTTGAAGCTCTGAAGGCCACTGTCTTTGAGAAGCTGTCGGGCCAACGGAAGAGTGTCCACAAATCCACCCAGGTGTTTCTGGAAGTCTGACCTAAGGCTGAACTCGTCCAGAGCTCTGGCCAACACAGGACAGTCGAACCTGCGGATGTTGTGACCCACCAGGAGCGGCCGACCCAGCATCTGGAGAGAAGGTAATGAAGGAGACCAGGGCTTCTCGGAGAGAGCTGGTGAGAAGCGGCCTGTGGTGGAGAAACAGACGCTGGCGTCTCACACTGAAACCTGTGATCCTGGAAGCGCTGGGTTGAATCGGCCGACGGGGAACCATGAAGAGGTTAAAAGTGTGACTGCCACTCACTGCCGCCAGCTGGACCAGATCACACGAGCGGTCTGGAGATTCAGAACATATGCAAAAGGTTACATTATACACTACCGGTCAAAAGTTTGGGGTCAATACGATTTTTTGATTTTTTTTTAAAGAAATTAATACTTTTCTTCAGAAATGACACATTAAATTGATCAAAAGTGACAGTAAAGACATTTATAATAATGCAAACTTTCTTTTTTAAATAAAAGCTTTTCTCTTGAACTTTCAAAGAATCCTGAAAAAAATGAATCAAAATATGAAGCAGCACAACTGATTTCAACTGTGATAATAATCATAAATGTTTCTTGAGCATCAAATCATCATATTATAGTGATTTCTGAAGGATCATGTGACACTGAAAGCTGGAGTAATGATGCTGAAAATTAACAGCAGATATTCAACAATTCATGTGTGAGAGTGTAAATTGACAAAACCAGTCAAATATCCACTGATTTGATGTTCTTGTCATATTTTAATACCATTTTTTAAACTATAGCAAATAAATAAATATATAATTTATTTGTGTGATCAAAGCTGAATTTTCAGCATCATTACAGTCTTCAGTGTCACATGATCCTTCAGAAATCAGTATAATATGATGATTTATTATCAACGTTGGAAACAGTTGTGCTGCTTAATATGTTTTTATAACCTGTGATACTTTTTTCATGATTCTTTGATGAATAAAACGTTTTTTAAAAAGACCAGAATTTTATTTAAAATAGAAATCTTTTGTAACATTATACACTACAGTTTAAAAGTTTAGGGTCAGTAATATTTATTATTTATTTATTTTTAAATTATTAATTTGTTTATTCAGCAAGTATGTGTGATTTTTTTTTATTTTATTTTTTTAAGTGACAGTAAAGATTTATATTATTAGAAAATATTTCTATTTTGAATAAATGGTGTATTTATTTATCAAGGAATCCTGAAACAATATCACAGGTTATAAAAATTATTAAGCAGCAGGACTGTTTGCATGATAATAAATCCGCATATTAGAATAATTTCTTTTGGATCATGTGACACTGAAGACTGGAGAAATGATGCTGAAAATTCAGCTTTGATCACAGAAACAAATTATATTTGAACATATATTCACATAGAAAACCCTTTTTTAAAATTGTAATATGTCACAATATTACTTTGTTAATTAAATAAATGCAGACTTGATGAGCCTGCACACTTTTATAGACTAGGATTTGAGAATATGATTCCTAAAAATGATGTTACCAAGCCATAGGTAACTTTTGTTGTCAAAACTGAGCAGAGACGAACATGAAAGCTTCATTCATAATCGTTTACACATTTCTCATGACATGGTTAATAAGGAATCGGTTTAAAAAAATCACATACCCAGACCAGTTGTCTCTAAATCAAAGAACACAGTACAAGGTAGATGCTGAGAGCTGGAATCCATTACTCATTTTAAACTAATCGGATGTTCTTCTTCTTCTTCTATTAGAGTTTTTTGGCGGTTGGCACACAATGAAATGGTGCATTACTGCCACCAACTGGTATGGAGTGTGGAACTAAATGACTATTATTTACTTTTATATAAAAAAAAAAAAAAAAAAATATATATATATATATATATATAATATATATATATATATATATATATATATATATATATATATATATATATATATATATATATATATATATTAAATTTTCTGAAACATATTAATTATTCTAAAATAATGAAAAACAATTCCATAACACTTTTCTTTAGAATTTTTCCTAAGAATTTCTACTAAATCAAACCGTACGCTTTCCTTTTTCAAATTTTGGATCATTTCCCTCCTCTTTCCCTCATATTTTTTACAGTGTATCATGACGTGTTCTATTGTCTCTTGTTGTTCACAATATTCACATCTGCCGGTGTTGTGTTTACCTATTTTAAATAAAGTGCTGTTTAGTCCTGTATGTCCAAATCTAAGTCTAGATATAATTATCTCATCTCTTCTCTTCCTTCCTGTACATCTCATTTCCCCCACTTTCCTCTGAATTTTGTAAAACCATCGTCCTTTTCTCTCTTCTTCCCATTGCTTTTGCCACCTTTTCTTCAAACTCTGTTTAATAATGCTCTTCATTTCCATCTTACTGATACTAACTTCTAAATCGATGTCTTCTTTTTTTGTGGCCTCCTTTGCATCCTTATCTGCCTTTTCGTTTCCTTTAATTCCAATATGTGCTGGTACCCACACAAATATAACTGTAATACCCATCATTTTAATTCTATATAATGCTTGATGAATTTCTATCAATATATCAGCTCTACTATCTGAATGATTGCTCTGTAAACTGACTAATGATGATGCAGAATCTGAACAAATAATAGTTCTCATTGGTCTTACTTCCTCTATCCACTGTACTGCTAACAGAATTGCTAACATTTCTCCTGTGTATACTGATACATTATCACTTATCCTCTTCGCTGTTGAAATATGAAACTCTGGAACAAAAAAAGCTACTCCTACCCGATTATCTAAACTCTTTGATGCATCTGTGTAAATCTGAATATAACTATAATAATTATCAATATATTCCTGTACAGTATACGAGTCAAAAATTAACCCCATGTCTTTGTTCTTCTTTCCTAATAATACTAGATCTACTTTTACTTCTGGTAATATCCAAGGTGGTACTATTGGTAATGGTACTGTTGGACTGATTTTTAATTCTGTTAATTTTAACTCTGTTGCTTTTTGTATAACTGTCCACCCAAAGCTTTTTGTCTCCCTCTTCTCCTTTTCCCAACAAGATTTTAAAGTGATTTGTGCTGGGTGATCTTCATTATGGCCCTTTATATTAACCCAATAATTCAGAGATAGCTGTATTCGTCTCAATTCGAGTGGCATTTCTCCCATTTCCACCTGCAGTGCTGCCGTTGGAGTTGTTTTAAAAGCCCCTGTACATAATCTCAAAGCCTGAAACTGAATTGTATCTAATTTTTTAAGAGATGTACTTGATGCCGATCCATACACCACACATCCATAATCTAATACTGATCTAATTAATCCACAATAAATTGCCTTCAGTGCTGTTCTGTCAGCTCCCCAATCACTGCCCACCAAACACCTCATAACATTTAACACCCTCCTACATTTTTCAATTACTTTCTGGATATGTACATCCCATGTTATTCCCTCATCAAACCATATCCCCAAAAACTTAAAGCACTTCACTCTTTCCAATTCTTGATTATATAACTTTAGTTTTACCTCAGTACACATTCTTTTCTTTGTAAATAACATTATCTTTGTCTTATCTACTGAAAACTTAAACCCCCATTTATATGACCACTCTTCTATTTTCGTAATAGCTTCCTGTAGCTTTTTAATAATAAATTTCAGATTTCTTCCCCTCTTCCAAATCGCCCCATCATCCGCAAAAAGTGAAAATCCCATCCCATTCTCCATTTCCCTGTACACATCATTTATTAATATGGAGAATAATAAAGGACTTATTATACTCCCTTGAGGTGTTCCGTTTTCAACAATATATTTCCTTGAATAACTCTTTCCTATTCTAACTTGTATCAATCTTCCTTGTAAAAAGTCCTTAATCCATCTATACATTCTTCCTTTGATACCTAATTTACATATTCTAATTAACAGACCTTCTCTCCACATCATATCATATGCCTTCTCTATGTCAAAGAAGACAGCCACTACACTTTCTTTATTTACTTGTGCTTTTCTAATTTCATGTTCTAAACATACAGCTGGATCCATTGTATTTCTTCCTTTCCTAAAGCCCCTTTGATATTTGGCTATGTATCCGTTCTTTTCCATATAGTACGTTAACCTTTCATTTATCATTTTCTCCATTATTTTGCATATATTAGAAGTCAAAGCGATTGGTCTATAATTCCCCGGGTTTGTACAATCTTTTCCTGGTTTGCGTATTGGCACTACCACAGCCTCCTTCCAGCTCTGTGGCAGTTTTCCATCTTCCCACACTTTATTATATAGTTCTAGTAATAACTCCTTAGAATTGTCACTGAGCTGCTTTAACATTATATAACAAATCTGATCAATTCCTGGTGCTGACATCTTATTTTTTTGGAGAGCGCGTTTTAGTTCTATCATTGTAAATGGTTCGTTTATTAGGCCATTCAAATTTTCTTCTTGCTGTAATTCTTCATTCTCCCTTACTGTTGTTTCCCTCCCCCTTTTCCCCTCTTCACTAATATTATTTGAACTGTAAACTGTTACAAATGCTTTAGCCAGCATCTCTGCTTTCTCCTCATCTCTCACTCCTATTTTTCCTCCATCATTTAAAACTGGGTATCCATATTCTCTTTTTATCCCATTCATTCTTTTTATCATCCCCCAAACTTTACCAATATCTGTCTCCCTTCCTACTGAGGAACAAAATTTCCTCCAATATTCTTTCTTTGCACTTTTTACAATTCTCCTTACATTTGCTTGCGACTTTTTATATTCAATAAGATTCTTAAAACAATGATTCCTTTTTAACACTTTAAAAGCTTTATTTCGAAATTGTATCGCTCTTTTACATTCATTTGTCCACCATGGTAAAATCTTACTTTTGCACTTACCTGCCCTCTTCTTTATTGATTTCTCTGCAGCCTCTAAAACAACTTTACAAAAAGAAACATTTAAATTATCAACATCTTTATTTCTATCAATTTTTTCCATTTCTTGATCACTAATATTCCTAAATGTATCCCACTCAGCACTATTGAAAGACCATTTCTGGAATCCTACTGTATCAAATTCCTCTAGACTCAACCCTACTACTATTATGATAGGATAATGGTCACTTCCTACTGTCGTTCCTCTAAGAGAGAGAATGAAGGGTGACATATGTCACTTTGAGTGATTTATGGCCCTTGATTGACCACGCCCCTTTTTTCCCACGCTAAGCCCCGCCCATTTTTCCCACGCTAAGCCCCGCCCCTTTTTCCCACGCTAAGCCCCGCCCCTTTTTCCCACGCTTAGCTCGCCCCCTTTTCCCACGCTTAGTCCCGTCCCCCTCCCACCCACTTCCGAGAGAGATCATGTGACCGTGGGAATTCCCACGGTACGGAAACCCTCCCATTCGAACCGGTTCCGGAACCCCACCCATTCGAACCGGTTCCGGTCTGGGCACGTGTTGTACACCTGTTACGAGCACCTGTCTTGATCAATGTAAAAAATGTTCAAAATAATGGAAAAACATTCAAAACAATACATTTTCAATCCTTTTAAGAAGGATAGCAGAAAACAGAGATAGGTTTAGTGTTTTTTATATTAACATGTAGTGATTTAAAACCATTAAATCCATTTATATCATTAAAACATAGTAATGTTCCATTTTACATAAAACATCTGTTTTAAAAAAGTGTTTTCAATCACAATAATAACTAAAACAGCGTGTATTAAAATTATATCAAGTAAATAGTTATGTTTTCTTAAAACATCTAACATCGCTTGTATTAAAATTACATCAAACAAATAGGTCTAATATGTCTTCAGTGTTCACACACACTTGTAAGTTGTTTAAACTGCATTTCTTAAAGTTATCAAAGTGTTTTAGCTCTTAAAACATCTAACATCGGTTGTATTAAAACTATTTCTATCAAACATTTACAACTATTTTCTATCATACATTTAAAAAAGTTGTGTTTTTTCACAATAACACAGTGTTTAAAACTATTAAAATAACTTATATCATTAAGATACTATTGTCTTTAGTGTTCATACACGGCGCTAATATTAAAATTATATCAAGTAAATAGTTGTTTTCTTAAAACGTCTAAAACCTCGTGTATTAAAATTATATTATGCAAATACATCTAAAACAATAGTTCTATTTTTATCACACATTTAAAAAAGGTGTACTTTTCACATAACACTCAGTGATTAAAAACCATTAAGTCATTTTTATATCATTAAAACACAGTGTAGACCTTTACCTTTACACATTATTTAGTAAAATGTTCCATTTTACATAAACCATATGTTTTAAAAAAGTGTTTGCAATCACAATAGTAACTAAAACAGCGGGTGTTTAAATTATATCATGTAAATAGTTTTTTACTTAAAACATCTAAAGACGGTTGTATTAAAATTACATCAAACAATAGTTCTATCTACATTTAAAGAAGGTGTGTTTTTCACAATAACGCACGGTGCTTAAAACTATTAAAACAATTTATATCATTAAGATACTATTGTCTTTAGTGTTCATACACATGAAAAAGTTTAAAAGTGTTTTCTTAAAGTTATCAAAATGCGTTAGCATTAAAAACATCTAAAACCGTCTGTATTAAAATTTTCTATCATACATTTAAAAAAAAGTTGTGTTTTTCACAATAACACACAGTGCTTAAAACTATTAAAACAACTTATATCATTAAGATACTATTGTCTTTAGTGTTCATACACTCTGCTAATATTAAAATTATATCAAGTAAATAGTTGTTTTCTTAAAACGTCTAAAACCATGTGTATTAAAATTATATTATGCATATACATCTAATTACTATATTCGAAGTTGCACTTTCCACAATTACACATCGTTTAAAAATATTAAAATGTTGTATAAAGTTAAAATACACATATCTTTAGTGTTTCATACACTTGTAAAATGTTAAAACATTAATGAAAAAGTTTAAATTGTATTTTCTTAACGTTATCGAAATTTTCTAGCATTAAAACATCTAAAACAATGTGTAATGCAATTTTATATCAAACAATAGATCTATTTTCTATCATACGTTTTCTAAAATTAAAACATCAAACAATATTAAAGCATATTAAAACTTTATGTTAAAAATCACAGTATCAAAAACACATGCATATTAAAAAACTGACTTACGTTTTTACATCCACGCTTTGTTGTTAAAAGAAGAACAAAAGTAATCCTGTTTAAAGATTTAATCCACCAGCAAAGATACATCCAGCACCAGAGGGATTGTCCAAAGGTATTAATCCATCTCCAAAGGTATATCAAACTCCAAAACTTTAGAGATTTTAATTCACAAAGTTGTGTAAATGTAATTCCCCGGGAGCTCCGCGAAACACGTCTACACTCTTACATCCCAAAAGTTAGACTGACATCCGTGAGGTCTACAAAGCAGCCTGACATAGACTCCACCCCTAGACCCTCCCACAACAGGTGATGAGGCGTGGGAACTCGGTTCCCACGCGCACACACGCTCTCTTCCCACGCGCACACACGCACACGCATACGTCACACAAGCACCCCCACATAATGAAAGAAGAGACATGCACCCATGCGATGCGCATGCGCGGACACACACACGCACACTCATGTTCCTCCCATAGGATAGGACAGGTCATTGTGTGTGCTTAAAAAGGAGGACGGATTCTGTGCACAATACTTGTGATCTTTATCCAACTAGAAATGGCCACCGCTGACCCTAAAACTCCTGAAAGGAACATCAATGATGTTATGGAGGATTTAACACTGGCTCCGAGGAAAAAACATGGACCATGTTTAACTCGATTTCTCCATGAGTTGACGGATCGTGTGAAGTATACTTTTCGTCTGTCCGGGGGACGTGCGTGCACTTACGAGTTTGACAAGGAATTACGCGAGGTCAGACTCATCAATATCGATGATGATGATTGTTTCACGTCGAAAATGAATGAAGATCCTGATCTGGTATTCACAGAAAAGGATTGGATTTTATTTTACAAAACTGTCTGGAGAGATTTGAAAGATGCCGGGAGCGAACCACTCTTTATTGCAGAGTGGTCTGGATTAAGTTTTGGCACAAGGTACCGTCTTCTCGCGGATCACGTCAACAAACATGCAGAAGACTACATCTACATTTTATGCACCGACTTTGTTCGAGACCCCCCGCAGTACTCTTGGCCTATCACGGAGGAGGAACATTTTAAATTTTACGATTTAAAGTTTATGTTTCAATGGAAAGATTTGCCGATATTGGAGGATATTTTCTCTAAAATCAATCAACTCTTCTCATGGGGAATGCGTATGATAGGTACAAGCAGGGTTCGAATTATGATTTCATCTTTGTGGGGGTCTCTTTAAAAAAAAAAAAAAAAAAAGTATCCCATGAGCAGGCGTGGTACATGTGATAAATAAGTGGCTAAATACTGCACTTCATTATTTTGAGTTCAACATTTATTAATACAGGACGGAGTAGAGAATATTTGGGTGTAGTTTGTTACCTCTAGGGGGGTCCGGGGGCATGCCCCCCCAGGAAGAAAATTTTGTACATTTTAAAGATAAATTCATTAATCTGGTGCACTTTGAGTCACCCGAATCTGCTGTTAAAATAATCCAACCACCCAAACATATGATATTCTTTGATTTAGATCTGCATCTGATCATCATTAGCCTATACAATTTTTCAAATTCTCAATGTTTAAGCATGATAATATGGTAAAATATCACACTGAAGTAGGCTGATTTAAAATTAACATTTATTTAAATTAAAAGTTCTTCTTTGGCCAAAATTACATTTCCTTAATATCCTAAACAGAGACTTTTTACTCCCTTCAAAGTTAAATTGTCAATGTTTCATTACATCACTGTTGGCAAACACTCTTATCAGAATAATTTTTTTACCTTTAAAATAGGGCATTTTTCCCTTTAATTTTATGTAGCCTATGCTCCATCTTTCTTTTAAAATATTCCTTAATTTGATCAATACATTAAATCAGAATAATAAGACAGGCTGTTACCAATCAAATTGAATAATTTACATTGAAAAATTACAACTGTAGTAGCCTAAATGCCCTGATATGTTTTCCTTGATTGATTTTTCTCTAAAGAGAATTACGTTGTTGAAAACGAAAGTAAAAGAGTGACGTTCATTGCGTTTTACCATGATGAGAGTTCCGTGTCTTTATGAAAATCAACAAATTATAATGATTTATCTGTCATCCATCCTCTATTAATTTGAATGTAGGCTAATTTTTGTATTATTTGGCTCGCCCGACCCGCGCAGCACTATTGGCAAACTATACGGTTTGATAATTGACACAGGAGTTCGCTAAAATATTGGTGGGGCCTACCTAGCGTCCCCCCAAATAATTTTTTTGCTAGTAGCTACTTATGTGTATTTAAATGTCTGAAACCTAAAATTAACATTATGTGGTTGAAAACACTGAATAGTTGTGATCAGTGATATAATGAGCGCGTCTGTCTGTGGCTCAGCGCCAGCCAACGCGCGAAAGCACGTTTGAATTTAGCAGTTGATCACGTGATGCACTGACTGTTCTAATCACATCGCTGTGAACGTACGTGCGAAAGGGTTAACAAATATGCTTCGATTATTGAAGGAAAAAGTGCTTTATTTGTAATTTAAAATAATGGTGCTGATGATTTTTAGAGCCCCCACAGGTGTATGATTTTACTGCTTTCATGGGAGCTCATCCTCTCTCTATGGGAGCTCAGCTCCCACTGGCTCCCACGTAATTCGAACCATGGGTACAAGAATATTAAAGTCCGTCGGTTCAATCCCGAATGGTGCACACCTTCCAGGAGAGGCGTTCATGTGTCTCCGCCTACATACTACAAACATTAAACGAGGATCCTGACAGACTGTCTCAAACCGTTGCACTGGATTATTGATGATGGTCATACATCGAAAAGGCATCATGATGGTGGATGATACGTCTAACGAAGTTATCGAATCAGATGAACACTGTATGGAAATTATTGAACGATTGGAATAATAGGTAGGGTAAAAAACTACTCACCTGTGTGTGTGTGTGCGACTATCAACGACATTCTGAACAGTTGTCTGAATGGAGATATATTATGTGTCTTTGTACGTATGTAACTGTTGTTTTTAAATTGTCAAGGAATGAATATCTCGATGTCTGTAAAATGAATGATATTACGTGTGAATACATGTTGGAGAAAAATTTATTTCGATGTTTGGATGATATTAAATTAATTCTGTGTATGTTGTAACCTTATACTTTTTTCTATTCTGAAATAAAAAATATAAAATTCATCCCATGTATGCCGGTACTTTTTTCTATTCTGAAATAAAATGTATAGACATGACTGAATGAATACATATTTAAAAAACTTTACTCAATTGTATTAATTTACGTGCTATGATGTATTATTTACCACTCTTTTATTTTTCCTTTTATAAGCGTTTTAACTCACATCTTCATTACCACATCATCTGATTATTTGTTTATCTTTCTGTATCAAACATACGCTTACGCTTTTACAACAGTCAAATCTAACATATTTGAAGAAAAACTAATACTTATCATAATAACGTAGTGTAGCCTATTAAAATGATGTATAAGTTAAAATACACTGGTCTTAGCCTTTTTTAAACATTTGTGAATGTTAAAACGCTAAAAGGCCGGTGGTCAGCCATTTACAGAAAAGTAAAACAAGTTAAGACTTTTTCATTACAAAAACGATACATTTATCTTTCACACATTGTTCGTAAAACTGTTAATATCATAAAATATCAATCTGTGCGATGGTGTTAAGTCAAATGGAGAGTTTATTCTATATACCAGAATTCACTCTACTCTAATTAAAATAACGAGCAACTTCACCTCTTTTTAAAATATTTTTATATCTGCCTTAACTCGCGTACTCCAAACTGATTATTTGTTTATCTTTCTGTATCAAACGCACACTTACGTTTTTACAACAGTCAAACCTAACATATTTGAAGAAAACTAATACTTTTCATAATAACGTAGCGTACCCTATTAAAATGACGTATAAGTTAAAATACAGACTTATTAGCATTTTAAACATTTGTAAAATGTTAAAACGTTTAAAGGTGAGTGCTCAATCATTTACAGAAAAGTAAAAACAAGCTAAGACTTTTTCATTACAAAAGATACATCTATCTTTCACACATTATTCGTAAAAAAGTGTTACATTATACGTAAATCATCTTTACACATACTAGTCTACTATAAATAAACTAGCCACAACCTTTTAACCAATCACAGGTAGACCCAACACGCACCCACGCATGTGCAAGCACAGACTCCTTAATGTCTGAGCGTGCTGTGCCACATACAGATGCTATTTTTCCCTCCTGATGAGGTGTGAGATCTAGGAATTACTTTATAACACATAGTTATCTAAAAAAAGCTAGGAGATAGTCTTATACCGTTCTGTAGTATTCGTAAAACAGTTACGATTTACATAAAATATCATTCAGTGCGAAGCTGTTAAGGCTAATTCAACATCTAAATGTATAATTTATCACTCTTTTAATTTTCCTATTATAAGTGTTTTAACTCACATAACCATTAGCTACTACGTCTGATTATGTGTTGGTCTTTCCGTATCAAGCACACACGTATACGTTTTTAAATCGGACAAATAGATCTAATTCATTGAAGTTACTTTACACAATTACACATAGTTTAAAAGTATTAAAATGATGTATAAGTTAAAATACACAGGTCTTAGCCTTTTTAAACATTTATGAATGTTAAAACGCTAAAAGGTCGGCGGTCAGCCATTTACAGAAAAGTAAAACAAGTTAAGACTTTTTCATTACAAAAAAGATACATTTATCTTTCACACATTGTTCGTAAAACTGTTAATATCATAAAATATCAATCTGTACGATGGTGTTATGTCAAATGGAGAGTTTATTTCTATAGGGTTATATCAGATCGTAGTACTTTATCACACTATTTTATTTCCCATACATATATGAAAATTGCACAGAGTTTACATGTTGTTTTAAAATCACCATTATTTTAATGTTTAAAATTTAAAAACAGGGCAAGAAATTATTAATTGGAATGGAATAATGATTTATTTCGCACGGTAGGCCTTAGCTGTAACTTTTACAGTCATGTTAATCATATTTAACATATTTATATTTTCTATTTAACACTTTTAAACGTCTTTAAATGGCTTTCTTTATTATCCAATGTTTCTGCTAAGTTTATGAGAATCACTTTGAATTTTCTTTTTGACAAAATGTGTTACAGTCAATACTGCATTCACGGATCAAAATCACTCATACCATAATAATCTAAAATCTAAATATATCACCGTTTTCGTTTTTTATAACATATAATAAGCCACACGTTTCATGTTTATCTTCGAAACGAACAAGTATACTTACAAGTCAAAGTAGAAAATTTAAGGTAATCATTGCACGATTGTTACTATCCGTAAAATAATTGAAAATGTTTATCGTGAGGCCTGTCATGAGTGATCACTATTAAACTTCATGTCAGTCTTGCAACCATATCACGATGATGCTTCTGCCATCTATCAGTTGAAAATTGTAATTGTTATGTTATTATGAAACGAATGACAATCGAATCTTTTCCAGCTTATGGCACAGCCGTAGTTATATTTATTTGTCAGATCGATGATTTTAAGTGTTTGATCCACACACACACACACACACACACATACACACACACACACACACACACACACACACACACACACACACACACACACACACACACACACACACACACACACACACACACACACACACACACACACACACACACACACACACACACACACACACACACACACACACAGACACAGGACTCCAGAGAGTCTGCCATAGCATGGGGTCATCATGCTGATTATACTGTATGTGCTAATTTGATCTCCTTATGGTGAATGTAAGAAATATTTTATTGCTCCGGTTATCTGTAGAAGTTGAAACTACTGGGGTCGTTTGTCATATGTTTTCTAGTTGTAAATCAGATGTCATACAGAGATGAAAGGCCTTCTTTGAAAAATGTGTGCGGGAAGAGGGGGGTGTTTGAAAAATGTCATACGCGTTTCTTTAAAATATCCGGAGTAGTCTATTTCATTTAGGCTAAATACGTTACCGTGTACGGATAGGGGTCGCTGAATCGATCTACAAAGACATGGCTGAATTCCATCAAGGTACATTAACCATATCTCTTATTTGAACAAAAACCGAAATGTATAATGAATGATTGTTAGAATAACGTACATTCTTCACTCTTATCAACACTATACAGATGCTGTATTACCTGATCCATCCGGCGAAGATAATCTAGAACAACTCATGGATGACCTTTGTGAGTATTTTCATAAAATATGTTCAGTTTTATAATTTATTGAAATGACTACGGCACTAATATATGTTTGTTGTTGAATTAGATCACATTGCTTTTCCGGATGGCGTTTCATCGGCCGATTTTTTACAAGCTAATACTTATAACGATAATCCTGTAGAAGAGGATATCGACGAAAATGACGCATCACACAATCCTGTTTGTGTTCAAGTATATGAGGATGTCACACCCTGGGGTAGTCCAGAACAGTCGGTACATGATCAGCCAGATAATTCACCCCCGGCGCCTAATACTGATGGTTTGTGCGACACGAGTCATTCTAGAACGTGTACGAATCTACGACCTTTAGGTCAAGGAATAAAGAGACTTCGTGAAATTTATGGTGAATATGACAACGGCGTACGATTAGAGTATCCTAGCGAAGGTGGGTGGTGACTATTGTATTTGTCTTACTGTATTTATTAATTCATCTAACCTATCTTATTTTTAATCGATACGTTTAAAATAATAAATGAATATTATTTTTCCAGAACAAAGCACCACGGATGGTTGCACATCCACAAACGTTTACAAGAAAGGACTTTTAAATTTACAACCAAACTCTACCTCATGCACCACCTCATGCTGGATAACGGTAAGAAATTATATTTTACAACATATTTTTAATCTAATAAATAATGAATCTAATATTTATTAATATATTTCACCTAGGACAAGATTACGATGAAAGAGGTTTAAACACTTTCATGGATTCACAAACAGCAGCGCTAGATGCACTTGACTCCGAACAGAATTCATCAGACAGTGATGATTCCGTACTGGGATCTGAAGGAACATCCAGACCATTGTACAGTGACAGAGGTCATCACAGACCCACTCATGAGACACTACAAGGTGTTAATAGAGTTTTTTCGAGAATTTTAGATGTTGTAACACGTCCGTTAACGTATCAACAAACCGAGGCGATTGTAGCTGAATCCGCGGGGAGTATCGTAACACTTCTAAACAATGTAATACAGCAACAGTGTCAGCACACTCAGGGTTTAAGGAGTGTTATGGATTTGCTTGGTACATGTCGTGAGGAGGGAATGGACGCTAACACACAATTGCGTAATGAATTATTGCTAGTTCGTCAAGAGATTGAGGTGGTAAGGGGTCAACTTTTAACTGTAGTCCTAACACTAATCTCTGAGAGATTGAACATTCTGCAAAGTTTGATGTAACTACATGGTGTCTTTATGAAATGATGTGACGGTACCATTATTGTTTTTACATGTGTTCGTTATTATTTACAGGTGGTTGTTATTATTTTACTGTTTACTGTAATTCATTTGTACGTGTTACAAGTTGACCTATGTGTAATTGTATTAACATTGATGGTTTGAGATTGTATTTCCTGCTAAATAAATCATTATTCCATTCCAATTAATAATTTCTTGCCCTGTTTTTAAATTTTAAACATTAAAATAATGGTGATTTTAAAACAACATGTAAACTCTGTGCAATTTTCATATATGTATGGGAAATAAAATAGTGTGATAAAGTACTACGATCTGATATAACCCTATAGAATAAACTCTCCATTTGACATAACACCATCGTACAGATTGATATTTTATGATATGTGACCCTGGATCACAAAACCAGTCTTAAGTAGCACGGGTATATTTGTGGCAATAGCCAACAAAACACTGTATGGGTCAAAATTATCGATTTTTCTTTTATGCCAAAAATCATTAGGATATTAAGTAAAGATCATGATCCATGAAGATATTTAGTAAATTTCCAACCTTAAATATATCTAAATTGTATTTTTGTAAGTGGATGCAGCACAATCACCAACAGAAATGGAAACCTTTAAAGGCGATTTTCTCAATATTTAGATTTTTTTGCACCCTCAGATGCTCAATTTCAAATAGTTGTATCTCAGCCAAATATTGTCCTATCCTAACAAACCATACACCAATGGAAAGCTTATTTATTCAGCTTTCAGACGATGTATAAATCTCAATTTTAGAAAATGGACACATAAGACTGCTTTTGTTGTCCAGGGTCACATATTAACAGTTATACGAACAATGTGTGAAAGATAAATGTATCTTTTTTGTAATGAAAAAGTCTTAACTTGTTTTACTTTTCTGTAAATGGCTGACCGCCGACCTTTTAGCGTTTTAACATTCATAAATGTTTAAAAAGGCTAAGACCTGTGTATTTTAACTTATACATCATTTTAATACTTTTAAACTATGTGTAATTGTGTAAAGTAACTTCAATGAATTAGATCTATTTGTCCGATTTAAAAACGTATACGTGTGTGCTTGATACGGAAAGACCAACACATAATCAGACGTAGTAGCTAATGGTTATGTGAGTTAAAACACTTATAATAGGAAAATTAAAAGAGTGATAAATTATACATTTAGATGTTGAATTAGCCTTAACAGCTTCGCACTGAATGATATTTTATGTAAATCGTAACTGTTTTACGAATACTACAGAACGGTATAAGACTATCTCCTAGCTTTTTTTAGATAACTATGTGTTATAAAGTAATTCCTAGATCTCACACCTCATCAGGAGGGAAAAATAGCATCTGTATGTGGCACAGCACGCTCAGACATTAAGGAGTCTGTGCTTGCACATGCGTGGGTGCGTGTTGGGTCTACCTGTGATTGGTTAAAAGGTTGTGGCTAGTTTATTTATAGTAGACTAGTATGTGTAAAGATGATTTACGTATAATGTAACACTTTTTTACGAATAATGTGTGAAAGATAGATGTATCTTTTGTAATGAAAAAGTCTTAGCTTGTTTTTACTTTTCTGTAAATGATTGAGCACTCACCTTTAAACGTTTTAACATTTTACAAATGTTTAAAATGCTAATAAGTCTGTATTTTAACTTATACGTCATTTTAATAGGGTACGCTACGTTATTATGAAAAGTATTAGTTTTCTTCAAATATGTTAGGTTTGACTGTTGTAAAAACGTAAGTGTGCGTTTGATACAGAAAGATAAACAAATAATCAGTTTGGAGTACGCGAGTTAAGGCAGATATAAAAAATATTTTAAAAAGAGGTGAAGTTGCTCGTTATTTTAATTAGAGTAGAGTGAATTCTGGTATATAGAATAAACTCTCCATTTGACTTAACACCATCGCACAGATTGATATTTTATGATATTAACAGTTTTACGAACAATGTGTGAAAGATAAATGTATCGTTTTTGTAATGAAAAAGTCTTAACTTGTTTTACTTTTCTGTAAATGGCTGACCACCGGCCTTTTAGCGTTTTAACATTCACAAATGTTTAAAAAAGGCTAAGACCAGTGTATTTTAACTTATACATCATTTTAATAGGCTACACTACGTTATTATGATAAGTATTAGTTTTTCTTCAAATATGTTAGATTTGACTGTTGTAAAAGCGTAAGCGTATGTTTGATACAGAAAGATAAACAAATAATCAGATGATGTGGTAATGAAGATGTGAGTTAAAACGCTTATAAAAGGAAAAATAAAAGAGTGGTAAATAATACATCATAGCACGTAAATTAATACAATTGAGTAAAGTTTTTTAAATATGTATTCATTCAGTCATGTCTATACATTTTATTTCAGAATAGAAAAAAGTACCGGCATACATGGGATGAATTTTATATTTTTTATTTCAGAATAGAAAAAAGTATAAGGTTACAACATACACAGAATTAATTTAATATCATCCAAACATCGAAATAAATTTTTCTCCAACATGTATTCACACGTAATATCATTCATTTTACAGACATCGAGATATTCATTCCTTGACAATTTAAAAACAACAGTTACATACGTACAAAGACACATAATATATCTCCATTCAGACAACTGTTCAGAATGTCGTTGATAGTCGCACACACACACACAGGTGAGTAGTTTTTTACCCTACCTATTATTCCAATCGTTCAATAATTTCCATACAGTGTTCATCTGATTCGATAACTTCGTTAGACGTATCATCCACCGTCATGATGCCTTTTCGATGTATGACCATCATCAATAATCCAGTGCAACGGTTTGAGACAGTCTGTCAGGATCCTCGTTTAATGTTTGTAGTATGTAGGCGGAGACACATGAACGCCTCTCCTGGAAGGTGTGCACCATTCGGGATTGAACAGACGGACTTTAATATTCTTGTACCTATCATACGCATTCCCCATGAGAAGAGTTGATTGATTTTAGAGAAAATATCCTCCAATATCGGCAAATCTTTCCATTGAAACATAAACTTTAAATCGTAAAATTTAAAATGTTCCTCCTCCGTGATAGGCCAAGAGTACTGCGGGGGGTCTCGAACAAAGTCGGTGCATAAAATGTAGATGTAGTCTTCTGCATGTTTGTTGACGTGATCCGCGAGAAGACGGTACCTTGTGCCAAAACTTAATCCAGACCACTCTGCAATAAAGAGTGGTTCGCTCCCGGCATCTTTCAAATCTCTCCAGACAGTTTTGTAAAATAAAATCCAATCCTTTTCTATGAATACCAGATCAGGATCTTCATTCATTTTCGACGTGAAACAATCATCATCATCGATATTGATGAGTCTGACCTCGCGTAATTCCTTGTCAAACTCGTAAGTGCACGCACGTCCCCCGGACAGACGAAAAGTATACTTCACACGATCCGTCAACTCATGGAGAAATCGAGTTAAACATGGTCCATGTTTTTTCCTCGGAGCCAGTGTTAAATCCTCCATAACATCATTGATGTTCCTTTCAGGAGTTTTAGGGTCAGCGGTGGCCATTTCTAGTTGGATAAAGATCACAAGTATTGTGCACAGAATCCGTCCTCCTTTTTAAGCACACACAATGACCTGTCCTATCCTATGGGAGGAACATGAGTGTGCGTGTGTGTGTCCACGCATGCGCATCGCATGGGTGCATGTCTCTTCTTTCATTATGTGGGGGTGCTTGTGTGACGTATGCGTGTGCGTGTGTGCGCGTGGTAAGAGAGCGTGTGTGCGCGTGGGAACCGAGTTCCCACGCCTCATCACCTGTTGTGGGAGGGTCTAGGGGTGGAGTCTATGTCAGGCTGCTTTGTAGACCTCACGGATGTCAGTCTAACTTTTGGGATGTAAGAGTGTAGACGTGTTTCGCGGAGCTCCCGGGGAATTACATTTACACAACTTTGTGAATTAAAATCTCTAAAGTTTTGGAGTTTGATATACCTTTGGAGATGGATTAATACCTTTGGACAATCCCTCTGGTGCTGGTTGTATCTTTGCTGGTGGATTAAATCTTTAAACAGGATTACTTTTGTTCTTCTTTTAACAACAAAGCGTGGATGTAAAAACGTAAGTCAGTTTTTTAATATGCATGTGTTTTTGATACTGTGATTTTTAACATAAAGTTTTAATATGCTTTAATATTGTTTGATGTTTTAATTTTAGAAAACGTATGATAGAAAATAGATCTATTGTTTGATATAAAATTGCATTACACATTGTTTTAGATGTTTTAATGCTAGAAAATTTCGATAACGTTAAGAAAATACAATTTAAACTTTTTCATTAATGTTTTAACATTTTACAAGTGTATGAAACACTAAAGATATGTGTATTTTAACTTTATACAACATTTTAATATTTTTAAACGATGTGTAATTGTGGAAAGTGCAACTTCGAATATAGTAATTAGATGTATATGCATAATATAATTTTAATACACATGGTTTTAGACGTTTTAAGAAAACAACTATTTACTTGATATAATTTTAATATTAGCAGAGTGTATGAACACTAAAGACAATAGTATCTTAATGATATAAGTTGTTTTAATAGTTTTAAGCACTGTGTGTTATTGTGAAAAACACAACTTTTTTTAAATGTATGATAGAAAATTTTAATACAGACGGTTTTAGATGTTTTTAATGCTAACGCATTTTGATAACTTTAAGAAAACACTTTTAAACTTTTTCATGTGTATGAACACTAAAGACAATAGTATCTTAATGATATAAATTGTTTTAATAGTTTTAAGCACCGTGCGTTATTGTGAAAAACACACCTTCTTTAAATGTAGATAGAACTATTGTTTGATGTAATTTTAATACAACCGTCTTTAGATGTTTTAAGTAAAAAACTATTTACATGATATAATTTAAACACCCGCTGTTTTAGTTATTATTGTGATTGCAAACACTTTTTTAAAACATATGGTTTATGTAAAATGGAACATTTTACTAAATAATGTGTAAAGGTAAAGGTCTACACTGTGTTTTAATGATATAAAAATGACTTAATGGTTTTTAATCACTGAGTGTTATGTGAAAAGTACACCTTTTTTAAATGTGTGATAAAAATAGAACTATTGTTTTAGATGTATTTGCATAATATAATTTTAATACACGAGGTTTTAGACGTTTTAAGAAAACAACTATTTACTTGATATAATTTTAATATTAGCGCCGTGTATGAACACTAAAGACAATAGTATCTTAATGATATAAGTTATTTTAATAGTTTTAAACACTGTGTTATTGTGAAAAAACACAACTTTTTTAAATGTATGATAGAAAATAGTTGTAAATGTTTGATAGAAATAGTTTTAATACAACCGATGTTAGATGTTTTAAGAGCTAAAACACTTTGATAACTTTAAGAAATGCAGTTTAAACAACTTACAAGTGTGTGTGAACACTGAAGACATATTAGACCTATTTGTTTGATGTAATTTTAATACAAGCGATGTTAGATGTTTTAAGAAAACATAACTATTTACTTGATATAATTTTAATACACGCTGTTTTAGTTATTATTGTGATTGAAAACACTTTTTTAAAACAGATGTTTTATGTAAAATGGAACATTACTATGTTTTAATGATATAAATGGATTTAATGGTTTTAAATCACTACATGTTAATATAAAAAACACTAAACCTATCTCTGTTTTCTGCTATCCTTCTTAAAAGGATTGAAAATGTATTGTTTTGAATGTTTTTCCATTATTTTGAACATTTTTTACATTGATCAAGACAGGTGCTCGTAACAGGTGTACAACACGTGCCCAGACCGGAACCGGTTCGAATGGGTGGGGTTCCGGAACCGGTTCGAATGGGAGGGTTTCCGTACCGTGGGAATTCCCACGGTCACATGATCTCTCCGGAAGTGGGTGGGAGGGGGACGGGACTAAGCGTGGGAAAAGGGGGCGAGCTAAGCGTGGGAAAAAGGGGCGGGGCTTAGCGTGGGGAAAAGGGGCGGGGCTTAGCGTGGGAAAAAGGGGCGGGGCTTCGCGTGGGAAAAAGGGGCGTGGTCAATCAAGGGCCATAAATCACTCAAAGTGACATATGTCGCCCTTCATTCTCTCTCTCCTCTAACCACTTCCCATGTGCAAATGCCTGCTAATGAATCTGACACTAATGTAAGATCTATTGCTGATTCTGTACCAGTTCTGATATTAATTCTTGTACCACTTCCATCATTTAAACACACTAAATTTGTCATCTCCATTATCTCTTCAATCACCATTCCATTAGTATCATTATATTTATCCCATAATGTGCTATGGGCATTAAAATCTCCACAGCAAATCACCTTCCCTACTAACTGTATCATCATTTCATCCAGCAATTCTAATGACAACTTATTACATGGATTATAAAAGTTAACAACTTTGATATTTCCTTCTCTGGTCCATACTTCAATTATTAAATATTCCAACTCTTTTCCTTTCCCCAAAACTCTATATTGCATTCCTTGTTTTATAAATATTATACATCCTCCTCCACTACCCTCCCCTCTGTCTCTACGGATGCTATCATATCCTTTAATAACAAACTCCAATTCTAATTTAAGCCATGTCTCTTGAACACATATGATTTCTGGTTTATTTTTTAAATCATTAATAAACACCTTAAACTCCTGACCATTCGCTATTAAGCTTCTTGCATTCCATTGTACAATTATCAGCTTGTCTTATCACCTGGGCCTCCCACTTTCCCATCCGCTTCAAGTCTTGTTTTGATCTGCTCCCAAGATATTTCTTTTATACCCAGAAACTTCTCAGCCCCCTTAACTATTATTTTTATTTTCTCTGTTTTATGTTTAACCTGATCAGTACAATTGATCACATAGGCCACAAACAAAACAATCTTCTCAACTGTCAATTCTGTTTTTGTTTTCTCGGTTTGATCTACATCTATTCTCGACACCTGGACAGCATTGTCAATATCAACCCTTCCCCTTTGTCCTTGTACTTTCTTCACTGCCTCTGAATAACTTATGTTGTTTACTGTTTTGATCTGCTGTATTTCCACAGCCCTTTTCCTGACTTCACATCCACCATGTTACCCTGTGTTGGCCACCACAATTACAACATTTATCCTGCACATTTTCCTTACATTCTTCCACTCTATGCTCACCTCCGCATTTGGGACATCTCTGCTTCCCTTTGCAAACTGCTGCTATATGCCCATACCTCTGACATTTGTAACATCGTAGCGGTGGAGGAATATACGGCCTAACTAGAAAGCTCATGCATCCTACTCTCACCCTTTCTGGAAGTAAGGACTCCTGAAACTCCAGAAGAACAGATAAGCTATCTACCCTTTCACCATTTATTGTTCTCAACAGTCTCTTTATTCCACTCACCTCACCCCCACTAATATTGCGCTTGAGTTTCTCCAAATCTTCATCTACAGGAATCCCTGTTATCACTCCTCTTGTTACTCTACTCTCACCCAACACCTTTCTCTCATTAATAGTTTTCTTGCAAACACTTTCAAGGCTCTATTTTTCTGTTCCTCCGTTTTACTTATGATCAACAAGCTTCCATCTCTCAAAATCTTTGCCATTTCCACATCTCCTATTTTCTTTTTTATTTCCCTAGACACTGCTATCGGACTTAAATCAACATTCTCATCTTCCTTTCTAAATTTGAGGATTATTTTAAAATCCTCTCTCACAACCCTTTTCCGCACAAACTCATTTCCTTCATCTGAACTGTTCTCTTCTCTACGTTTACTTCCTTGACTCGACATCCCCCCCAACGTTACCTCTCCTCTCCTGTTTATCCCCGTTCCTTGTCTTCTCCTGTTAGCAACTGGTGTCCAATTGCCATTTTCCATTTCCCAATCTCCCTCTTCTTCCTGATTTGCCATTCTAGTCCAGTCACAAACCAGCTTATGCCAACCGCCAAGTCCCACACGTTTCTGATCCCAGAAAACGGGGGCTTAACATGAGAATTTTCTCCAAAATCTGTTTTCCTTGAGGTGCTCGCATCAGCTCAGCTCCTCCTAATCGGATGTTGCTTTTCCGTCTGGTCTATGTTGAATGTTTGGCTCATGAATATTAATACGGTACGACGTGACGTTTGTCAGTAGTCCAAACTGATTGGCTTAAAGGCATCCGTCAGTAGGCGGTCGCTAATCCACAGGCGAATGAACGAATGCTCATGGGGGCGTGTCCTATGCATAACAATGTTCAGTGATTGGACGCTCCTAAAAAGAACGTCACCACGAATTAATTAATATTCATGTTATAAGCCTTCTACATTAAACAGCGACATCAGGTGGACTGGAATATCTCGTGTATTTTTAAAAGAGTTAATACACGATTTTTGGTGTAGATATTATGTTTTTGAAAGTATTTAAAAATCACACAAGTATGTTTTAAAAAATAAAATAAAAAATGATCTATTTTTTTAATCAGCACTTTTATTTTGAAAAGTGTCTCTAGTGATTTATTTACGGGCTAGAATTACGCGCGTGCCCGTGCATGTTTATGCCATCACCCCCATAATTCGTGCACGTCTGATCATTAACGGACTCCACGCGGCTTCTGGCTCTCTCTTTAGATCTTGTGTTTTAAACTATAAGGGCATATTGAGAAAACAAGAGTGGGTTGCACAGTACATCTCCGTGTTTTTGGTAACGGATTCATTGTCTCAGGGTATCAATTCATATTCAATAAACAGGGCTGTTGTGTTCACACATTATTACTTATTTACATAGTATTGAATCTTGCTATCCATGCTTTGCATTATGTATATAAAATAACGAATTCTATGCAATTCAATATTTTATATATTTATTTATTTGTGTGTGTGTATTAATGTGTGTGTGTGTATATATATATATATATATATATATATATATATATATATATATATATATATATATATATGATGAATGATGATTATATAATATATATTTTGCATCACTAATGAAACATTTGTATGTCTTATTTATTTTGATGTGTTTCAGAATCATGGCTTCTTCTCAGGTGAGGCAGAACTTCCATCAGGAGTGTGAGGCGGCCATTAACAGACAGGTTTACCTGGAGCTGTACGCATCATACGTCTACCTGTCCATGGTGAGAGAGCACACATTTATTATATGAGGGATCACTTATGACTAGGTCTGTATTATTATAATGAAGAGTCTTCAAGGGTTTCATACTTGCATTGCTTATTAACATTTGTATATAACATGCTGTACATACACATATTGTTTATGTATGTTTATATTTTTATCATCTGTCTATGCTCCCTTTGTCACCAAGACAAATTCCTTGTATTTGTAAACATACTTGGCAATAAAGCTCATTCTGATTCTGATAAGGGTTCATGGTTGCCTTTTCTTCTCTCCAGGGTTATTATTTTGACAGGGATGACAAGTCTTTGCCCAATTTTGCGAAGTTTTTCCTCGAGCAGTCTAAGGAGAGAGAGAGAACACGCAGAGAAGCTGATGAGTCTGCAGAACCAGAGAGGAGGACGGATCTATCTGCAGGACATCAAGGTACGGGACAGAGCAATCGAGTCACAAGCTCATCAGCTGGAGGATATGAGCATTTGTTATGTGTGTGTGTGTGTGTGTGTGTGTGTGTGTACGCAGAAGCCGGATCGGGATGAGTGGGGCAGTGGTCTGGAAGCGCTGGAATGTGCTCTGGCTCTGGAAAAGAGCGTAAATCTGTCGTTACTGGAACTTGTGGTGGAAAATTTAAACTGAATATTAAGCTAAACATGTTTTACCATTTGACCTTATTTGACCTGCTAAATCTCTGAAACAATGTTCTAAGACATTCTGTATTTTAGGTGAATGTGTGTGTGTGTCGAACCCATGACTATGTGTAAAAATAACAAATATGGGAAATGAGACTAGACAGGGATGATTAAGTTAGAACTTGTGATAAATGAAGTAATGGTTAAAACATATTATTCTCTACCCAGTAACAGAAGAGACTGTGAATGAATAACCAATCAAATTAATGTCATTATGCCATACCTCCCTATTGTATAAAAACTGTGGTTTCCGTGTTTTCGGTGGGATTCTCAATGGAAATTGTCTGAGATCCACCGGCCTTGTTTTTACTTGGGAGATTCTCTGAATATTGCTCGAGAACTCTCCTGGCCGTTAATTAAAAGCATTTAAGGGATAATTACTGAAGTCTGTCTGTCATTTAAAAGCTGCGCAGCTGGGGAAGTTAGTTCAGAAAACTCGAAGCTAAAGATGTCGATGGACACTTTGGGAGCTTGAGTAGAGTAGTTCAGAAAACTCGAAGCTAAAGATGTCGGTAGACACTTTGGGAGCTTGAGTAGAGTAGTTCAGAAAACTCGAAGCTAAAGATGTCGATGGACACTTTGGGAGCTTGAGTAGTGTAGGATTAAAAATCAGCATTTGTCTGAAGTATCGTTAAGAGAAGACTTATAGGAAAGCAGATAGTCAGATTTTAGGTTAGATTTTAGGGAAAGAAAATCCATCACATTTTGGCGAGCCAGCCAGGAGCCCAAGGATACTCCCTCTGTCGGTGGGGGTTGTTTACCGGACAATGGACGAGAATTGTGCCAACTTGCCGCAGACCCCACCGAATAGGACCGATGGAGGGACCATCCCAGACGGGCAGAGAAAAAAAGAACTTAGGGAGGTAGGACACACAGACTTCAGTTTATGTTTTCCTTTTTAATGTGTTAAATAAAGCATTTTTGTGCGTATGAAAAAAAAGATTTTTTAAAAAAAAATAAATAAATAAGAATTTGGAACGTGTTTCTAGTTTGTTCTGCTTTGATGGTTGAAATTGAAATTTTCCATATCTGAGAAATCTAAAAGAGGGATTCTCAATGGAAATTGTCTGAGATCCACCGGCCTTGGTTTTACTTGGGAGATTATCTGAGTATTGCTCGAGACTCCTGGCCGTTAATTAAAAGCATTTAAAGGACATTTACTGAAGTCTGTCTGTCATTTAAGCTGCGCAGCAATAGAACAAGTAAGTTAGAATTATCAACTCGGCAGTAGTCGTCTGGAGACACGGAGTATAGAATTTTAGACTCGGCAGTAGTCGTCTGGAGACACGGAGTATAGGGTTTAGACTCGGCAGTAGTCGTCTGGAGACACGGAGTATAGTTAGGGACAAAAAGGCTGTAGTCGTCTGGAGACACGCCGAAGGATTAACGTAGACGTGCTAGCTAGCGTATAGGTTATAATAGAGTAGTCAGTCTTAGGGAGACAAATCTAAAATAGTTAGGTTTGAGGATAAGAAAATCCATCACAAACTTCACAAGGTGGCAACTCAACACAATGATCCTCATGTGAGTACACAACAAATAAGGTCAGGACATTTTCGAATTAGCGATTAACTGGGTTATCTTCAACTAAAACTTAACCATTACAAAACTTTGTTGTTTTAAACTGGAGTAAATGTAAACTGAAATGAAATATATAATATATATATATTATTTCAAATAATAAAAATGGTTTTAACTTTAGTTAACGATAACACTGTTAATCACTCATTTTAGTTACTTGATAAAATGTTTTTAAAAGACTAACTTATTTTATTTAACTTGCATGCAATTTTAAGTACTAAAATAACTAAAATTGAAATATATAAACAAAAAACAAGAACAATAAAATGACAAAAACACACAACAAAAGTACTAATACTTAAACTAAATTATGAAAATGGAAAATATAAAAATAAACTCAAATATGAATAAAACTATAATTGTATAATAATTCTACAATTTTTTTCTTTTTACTATGAATTATTTAATAATCACATGCCTGGAAAAGTCATGGAAACTATAGTTAATATAAATTATAAACCATTTCTCTTTGTTAGAAATTATTGTTGAAAATCCTTCTTAAGTAATCACTCCTGCAAAGTCATGGAAGTTCTTCAAGTGAATAAGTTTGTGGACTTTGATGATTTGACTGGTAATGTGTCCAAAAAAATTTATGAGTACTTTATTGTAAGATATGTGAGCTTTGTTGGTCAGTTTTTCAAATGGGAGTTACCCAGAATGCCAAATCAGCCGGCTGGAAATAGACCTAATATATACATTCAATCATCTCCTGTTGGGAGCGTTTGAGCTCAAGAGTGGTAGTTTAGGATCAGATCTGTCAGTGTGATCTCAAAGTCTGACCCTAGATCAGATCGTGCCTGTAAAGAGTTTAACTGTGTGTAGAAACCATGAATTAAAATCACCACGTGTAATTACTGCAACTGAGTGTTAGTGGGAAAAAACTAAAACCTGTTTTTTTAGTTATTTCATATGAGCCTATAGGCAGGTCACAACACGCACACACTCTGCTTATTACACACACACACACACACACACACACACACTCTGCTTATTACACACACACTCTGCGTATTACACACACAGGGATGCGGAGCAGCACACAAGCATGCCAAATATTAAAAATAAAAGTATTACAATCTAAAAGATTATTATTGTGTACATAAAGATATGGTGAATCCGACTTGTCCCGTAGATGGTCTGAGCTTTAACCTCACACACACACAGCTTTAACCTCTCGCACAAGCAGATCCGTTTCCTTGCTAGAGAAGCGTTCAGTTTTTCCGCTTGCAAATTGAACAAAACAAAATTAACAAATCTTTTTTCACGTCATTTCGTTCATTCAACGAACGAAATGACTCTAAAAAAAAGATTTGTTCATTTTGATGAACGAGTTCGAACAGGAAAGTCATGAACGTGTTTTTAAAAAAAAAGTGAACTAATCCTTTAAAGGGAATGGGAGATGAGACTCTGATTGGTTTATTTCACGTTACGCCCAAAACACACCCATTACTCATTAAGAGAATAGAGACGACCCTTTCAGACAATGCGCCGGGAGCACCGACCATTTTTCTCGTCATTAAACCAGCAAAAGAGGATTCGGACATCCTAAGTGCACTTGCGCCGTGCGCTTAAAGGGTTAGTTCACCCAAAAATGAAAATTAAGTCATTAATTACTCACCCCCATGCTGTACCAACCCCGTAAGACCTTCGTTTATCTTCGGAACACAAATGAAGATATTTTTGATTAAATCTGAGAGGTGGATCACTCCTCCATAGGCTGCCAGGGATTGAAACTTGACGGCCCCGAAAAGTTATTAAAGAAATCGTTAAAAGAGTCCATGTGACTACAGTGGCTAGATCTTAAGTTTATCGAGCTACGAGAATACTTTTTGTGCTCAAAAAAACAAACAAAAATAGCGACTCTATTCAAGTATTCTCTTTGGGCCTGGAGATTTCACGTAGTGTTATTGCGCAACGCTTCTGGTTGAACGTCACACACATCACACACATGACCAGCGTCGGCCAATAGTGAGCCTGCGTGTGACGTATAACACAGAAGCGCTGCGCAGTTACACTACGTCAACAGCTTAGGAGAAAGACACGGAAGAAAAGAGATGGTCGAATAAAGTCGTTATTTTAGTTTTTTTCCGCACAAAAAGTATTCTCGTCGCTTGATAAACTTATAGTGGAGCCACTGTAGGCACATTCAAGATTTAAGCATTTTCTTTAATGACTTTCTGGGCCGTCAAGTTTCATTCCCTTAGGCAGCCTATGTAGCAGTGATGTACCTCTCAGATTTAATCACAAATATCTTAATTTGTGTTCCGAAGATGAACGAAGGTCTTACGGGGTTGGTACAGCATGAGGGTGAGTAATTAATGACTTAATTTTAATTTTTGGGTGGAACTATCCCTTTAAGACCATGAGCTTAGATCCTTAAAATAGGGCCCTATATGTTTGTGAATGTGTCTGATGTGTTCTCTCACACCAGGTTTGTGACTTCCTGGAGACGCATTACCTGGACGAGCAGGTGAAGTCCACTAAAGAGCTGTCTGACTGGGTGAGCAGCCTGAGGCGTATGGGAGCTCCTCAGAACGGCATGGCCGAGTATCTCTTCGACAAGCACACTCTGGGGAAGAAAAGCTCTTAGACCGTCAGTCTCTCCTGTTTATCAGTCAGCCAATCATAGTCATGCTGGAAACCCTGCTGTAGTTTACTAGAGATTCTGCCCGAACCTTTTAGAAGCTATAGCTATAGCCAAGGTTCGAGTTACACAATGGCTTTCGACCAAAAATGTTTCCTGACTCGCTCCTCCAAAACACCCCAAAGTGGCTCAATAATATTTAGATCTGGTGACTGTGCAGGCCATGGGAGATGTTCAACTTCACTTTCATGTTCATCAAACCAATCTTTCACCAGTCTTGCTGTGTGTATTGGTGCATTGTCATCCTGATACACGGCACAAAACTGTGCTCTTACCCTGCTAATTGGACCTTCACAGTCTGCTCTTATTGGTTCAATGTGCAGTTAATGAAGATTGGCCACCAGGCTGGTCCAATTTAGCCATGAAACCTCCCACACTAAAATGAGAGGTGTTTCATTTCCATTGTCCAACCCCTGTATATCCAATCCTGTGTCCGTAAACGGGTAAAAATGGGTAAAACAGTGGATTGGCCGATGCCAGGCGTTTATTTTAACCTCCGGGGTCTTTTTAACCCGCAAATGACTTTTGGTCAATTTTTAAAAAATGTTCTCTTTGTCCAAATGGTATGAAACTTTCTACAGCTCTTGACCCTTTCTAGATCTACAAAAAAAAAAAAATTCGAATGATATCTGTTATTTTGTTGGCGTGAAAAAAATAATCACACTTGTTGTCTTCGGGGTCCCTGGAGACCCCGCATAGTAAATGTATAATATTCATCATCAAAATCAGAAACAACGCAGATCACATGGACAGAAATTAAATGGCACACTTCCAACAATGTAAAGAACATCCACAATGCAAAATTATCATGCTCGCCAGTCGCCACACACACACACACACACACACACACACACACACACACACACACACACACACACACACACACACACACACACACACACACACACACACACACACACACACACACACACACACACACACACACACACACACACACACACACACACACACACACACACAAACATATACACAACCACACATACACACAGGAATACATTTGTAAGGCTATAAAAAAATTCTTATCATTTTTCAAATAAAATGCAGAACCACCACAAATATAAATTGGTGACACTGACACACCCACACACACACACCCACACACATATACAGTATACAGGCAGTATACTACACATACTGCCTGCAGTGCACTGACTCGTAAACACCTCTAGTCTTGTGCACCACCAATTGTTGTTCCTATTTGTTCAAAAAACAAAATATAATATTTTTTCAACAAAATAATTTTTTGCTTTTTTGATCAGTTGTTATTGCTGTTCAGTTCATTGCACTTTTGTTGTTTTTTTCTCAATATGTAATATAACTGTTCATTTCTGTTAATTTTTGTTCTGTTACAGTTTGTAACTGAAACGTTGATTTAAAATGATAGATTTATATTAAAAACAGATGATTGAAGTAAATGATCAAATATAAAGACTCCAACATTTGAGCAATTCCAGCGTTATGAATGTGACATTTGAACTCATAATGACAGGTGAAATGTCTCAGAAAAAAAAAAACTTCTTACAATATTTAAAATTTAAATGCATATTCTCAGAGCACCCAATCTGGGGAATTGACAGGCAAAATATGTTTTTCTAAAATATATTTAAGCACCCCCAAAAAAGGAAAATATGCATGCGTTATGGATGTGACGGGAAATGACAGAGTTTTTGGTAAACTGTTCGATTTCCTTTAAAGTCTGTGAACTTTTAAATCCAATGTATAAATATTGCTATCCACATGATGAAGTGGTCTTAGCTGAACATAAAAATATCAATATTTAAAATATATATATTTTTATGAAGTGTATTATGAGGAAAAACCAACGTTATGGATGTGAAAAAAAACCCCGTTATGGATGTGACGCGTCTGAAATACATAGAATCTGTTTGGAAAAACAACAATCAAACCATCATGGCACTTTTGTTGGCTGTGTTTTCACATTAAGAAGACTGTCTGAAATGATTCTGAAGACAACCCCCCCCCCCCCCCCAATCAGATTACACAATCAGAGAGTTGCCTATTTCTTTTCGTTTTGATCTTTGCAATCTTTCTATAGATAGGCTATATTTCTGAGAGGCATATACGTTGAGTTTCTGTTCAGTTATGAGACGCGCTCAAGTTTACGTGTTGCAAGTGATCGCACCTCCGTGCTATATTTGCTTATTTATTAAATCCAGGCAATTTGTGGATGAAACTTTGAATTAAAATTTAAAATTTATACACAACGAAATTCACTTTAAATAAAGTCTTTCTACAAAACAAAACTTGAAAAAAAGTGGCCAAAATCATTTCGGTCTTGAAACAGATCAATAGTCATGCATGATTTAATATGAAGCGTCCGTAACGGTCACGTCCGTAACGCATTATTATGGTTGTTCAGAGCAAAGTAGTGAGATGAATTGTCTATCCTAATAAGCATAAACATAATTTAGCTTTGTAAATAAAGTTTCAAGTTATTTGCATTTATAATTGTCACATTAAATAAACTAAACCTTTAAAACGTTATGGACGTGAAAGTGCACTGAAGCGTCAAGACCTCTTTATTATAGCCCTTATAAATTCAACAGGCATTGCTGTTATGACCAAATGAGTATATTTATTTCTCAGGCATGCCTCCATCTTTCTGTAAAATGCTTACTGTTAAAATAAAGTTTAAAAAGGGGGGTCTTTGATACCTTTTTTTGAAAGCATGAAATATGGCTGGTTGAAAATGTAATTTAAGCATTGTTGCTCACCTCATATCTGGTGGATAAACAAGGCAATTTTCTTAAATTTTTTGTTAAAGCACATTAATACAGTATATTACAGACCTAAATGGACAACTTAAAATGGGTTTTGTTCTTTTGGTTAAAACTTTATTTTTTCATGGTAAAGATGACCTTTGCATGGAATTGCCCATTTCTCTTTGTAACATCTTGTTTAGGTTTGATTCTAATCATAATGTAACATTATTGAAAAACTTTTTTCAATACAAAATATGCTAAAATTTGACCAAAAGTATATAATTCTTTTTTATAATTTTGATTTTAAAATATTTATATATGAATCCAACTGAATCCAACTGGTGAAAAGATGTATTTTGGTTAATCAAACAGCAAATAGCATATAATGGAGCTCTATAGCCATCTAGTGGCTTAAAGTGAATTTTTTTTATTAAAACTGCATTTTCCAAAAAAAGGGCAAAAATCTTACATTAAATTATTTACAATTATCAATGTTATCCCCATAAATGAAAGTTAGAAATCTGGGTCTTTTATAAAGTGAATTTTACATAAAATGCTGTTTTTTTTGTAAAAGAAAACAAAATATACAAAATATTTTAAATATAAAATAAATATAATTGTTTTTTAGACAAAACACCAATAATATACAATTCTGTACTTTATTTAACGATCACCTAAACATCATCTTGCAGTAAACAGGACAAAGCAAAGAAAAAAGGAAGAAAGAATTGTTTTTGTGACTTTACTTTTCGTCTTCAATTGCATAAAAAACTCCTCATTTATAAGTCGCTTTGGATAAAAGCGTCTGCTAAATGAATAAATGTAAAATGTAGGCTACTGTAAATGCATAAGGTAAAATAATTACTTTCTGGTAAGTGAATGCTCCTTTTTTCATTATTTTTGCAATCGCTTCACAGAGAACATTCACAAGATTTCTTGACGCAAGTTTTCTTTTCACAGGACACGATAACTGCATATAATTTCAACAATGGTAGGATATTGTAAAATATTTATTTGTCTGATGCTTTATTTAATATAGAGAATTATTGTACTTGAATTTGAATTAATGGTCTTAGTCTTCATGAATACTTTTGTTAGCAATTTGTTAATTTTATTTTACGGACTTTGTCTTAATAATGTTTTTTGGTTTTAGCTTTATGTGTATAAAAATTAAAAGATGTTCTTTTCCAAAAGAGAGTTAAAGCTATGGTATACGATTTCAAAGATTGTTCATTATTAATATCCTCGTTTAGATGCTGGTTATGGTTCTATAGTACAATCCTAACAATATGAATAGAAAAAAGAATGAAAAAAATCCATTCACTCTATTGGCTGTACAGCTGCAGAGACGTTGACCAATGTAAGCTGTCCGGCCGGACAGCTTACATTGGTCAATTGCTCTCATCCAATCACCAGCTCCACTTGAAACTCCGCCTGGCGCTCGCGTCTCCAACCCAACCGCACCCGACCCCGCCCCCCTCCTTGCGCGAGCAACAGCTGACAGTCGGTAGCTAGTAGTGTTGCTTTCGTCAACGAAAATTATGACGAAATATCGTCGTCAACGAACCTTTTTCACGTGACGAAAACGAGACGAGACGCAACGTAAATGCTGGTCATGTGACGATGACTATAATTAAATGTATAATGTAATATCGTTGACGAATAAAAACGAGACTAAATGTGGTTTACAAAATAAAAACTATGCTAAAATGTCTCTTCATTTTCGTTGACCAAAACGAGACGAGACGAAATGTTATTTAACGTTATTTCGTCTCGTTTACTTGCGTTATTACCGGTATGCAGCATTTCTGTTTCCTGTGTTTCACTTCAGGGGCTGCATCAGATCGCACTGCGCAGACGCAGGCGACATCACTTCCTCAAGCCCCACTCGCGGCATTATTTAGAAGATGCAGCTGCGTGATGTTTCACCGGCTGTTTCACACATACTCCGTGTGTAGTGCGTATGCGGTGCGGTGTGTATGCAGGAGCAGCTCGTGCTATTGTGTTTTCACATGTGCTGCGTTTGCAGTGCGCAGCTGATCTACGGCTGTAATACCACAATCACAACATTTATTCTCTATTTTTTATTTTAAATCAATATTTCTAGCCTACATCCATTATGTCGCGTTGTTGAGGTAGGCTACTGTGTAGATCTCTGCTCTGCTGTTATGCACGCACCGCTCCCACGTGCGGTGTGAGCGCTCTAACCTAACATGGGTGCGGGGAAAAATACACACCGCAAACGGAGTAGGCTATGTGTGAAACAGGCGTTAGCATAAACGACAACAAACGCCGTTAAGTCTGACACAGAGAAAGGGATTCGTCTTTGGGAGAAAAAGACGAAATGACATTTGGAAAAACTTTAATTTCATCGTGTGTAGGCAAATTGGTTGGTAAAATAAATATGTTCTAAATTCATATCAGAGCGTCTTCTGTGTCTGGAATAGCATTCTTGAGTCTATAAGGTTACAATAATATAATAAGATAGACTAACAATAATAAGATAAGATATTTTGAAATGGGTTTGGCTAAAAGAAAATGTTGGTTTCGTCTACTAGTATACATATTGACTGGGTTAAATAGAATTGCATTACTAAAAAGAGACTAAAATACAATTTTCATTGACTAAAACTAGACTGTCTTTCGTCGACTAAAACTAGACTAAAATGTCATCAGTTTTCGTCGACTAAAACTAGACTAAAATGTCATCAGTTTTCGTAGACTAAAACTAGACTAGACTAAAAAGAGTATGAACGTGACTAAAACTAATAAAAACTAAAATGACAGCTTGACACAAAGACTAGACTAAAACTAAAATTAAAACAGGCCGCCAAAAACAACACTAGTAGCTAGCTAAGTAGCGTCAGATCAGCAATGGATACAAATATAAACGACAGCAGCAAGCGGCCCCTGCTTGCCCCGACTGTAAAGTTTGGACGAAAGAGAAAGTCTGTAGAGGAAAGAGCAGAGATTAAAAAAAAATGTGAAGACCGCCGGACTCTTAAGTAGGATAAATATAGGGTCCACTATTGACCGTTGGAGGAAGCTTCAGGGTGATCTGGGACTGAAAACTGACGCTGACAAGATGACTTTTTGAGCAGGTAAACATTTATTTTATATTTTATGATGTGACGTGTTACATAAATAGCTTTTTATCAGTCTGACAACATGCTCATGCTGCTGGTCGTCATTGGAATTTTAGCCGTTTAGCATCGCCTATCACGGGTCAAAGTAATTATATTTCTTGAAGTGCCTGAATATATTTCAGTAAGTTAACGTTACCTAGCGGGTTTCTGTTCGAGCCGATCGGAATTTGAACAAGATGCGCTGTGTGCTGCAATAACAATTACTCAAAACCTTAGCAAAACTAGTAGTATTATAGGCTACTATGGTGGTGGGGAGTTTTGAACATTTCACGTGTTGCAAATCTTGCGTTGGCGTGAACTCAAACGTGACATTGAATTGTTGATGAAGCAACTAAGTTCAAGTGTCGAAAGGCAATTTTACATATGATGTGTCATTAGCGAGGTCATTAGATTGATAGATTGTTTACTACTGGTGATCACAGCTTGACTGAGTGACGTTGTTCAGTTCGTTTCCCGGTGGGAGGGATCAGGTATCACAGAGGGGAGGGTGTGTGTGTGTGTGGAGGGGCGGGATGAGTTTTTTAAAACTTCCCAACCGTCTCAGGCTTTCTCGACCGATTTTGAACATCGTATACTATAGCTTTAAATGGCTTTTACTTTTAGCAGTTTTAAACGTGCCTTTCATTTACTCCCTGTAGAAAGAAGTTATATCTATTCATATAGGACAGGCAGGAGTGAACCTCGGCAATGCCTCCTGGGAGCTGTATTGCATGGAGCACGGGATCCAGCCAGATGGTCAGATGCCCAGTGAAAAAAACATTGTAGGACAAGATAAATGCTACAACTTCTTCCTTGAGACTGGCACTGGAAAACATGTGCCAAGAGCAGTTTGTGTCGACCTGGAGCCCACTGTCATCGGTAATTTAAATGGCTGTATAAATTCTATACTGTTAAAACGTACCAATAAACGACCAAATTATCTTATCTGATATTAAAATAATAGTAAAATACAAATTGATTTTACAGTTACATTTTATTTTACAGTATGTGTAATTACAGTGTATTTAACCAAGAAAGTATTGGTAATAGGTAACTACATGGGTTAAGGTTAGGTTTAGGGCAGGTTCAGGGTTAGTACCTAGTTATAACCCAGTTAATGTAATTACTATAATGAGTACATAGTATTTACATGCGGAACAGAACTGTAAAATAAAGTGCTACAAATTTTCCAGATGAGGTGCGCACAGGTACCTACCGCCAGCTGTTCCACCCTGACAATTTAATAACAGGGAAAGAAGATGCTTCGGGCAACTACGCCCGTGGGCACTACACCATTGGCAAGGAAAAGGAATGGAGCACCAATTCAAGTAACTGCAGCAACTGGTGAGAGGCGACTCAGCATTAACACAGGCGACGAAGCAGCCACTCCCCGGACTGCAACAGGTGGACCCGCCCTGCGACAGCCTTTGATCCACTTAACATGCCTTTTCTGGATGTACCAACTCCTCAGCCACATCCAGATCAGCATCCAGTACCAGGGATGCAGAGCTCCCTCAACTCCACTGCTCTCGCCCTTGCCACACCTCTAAACCTCCAGCAGGGGTGGAAACCCCCTAGGATGTCCTCGTATGAAGGGGATGCAGATATTGAACAACACTATTTGACCACCTTCGAAAGGCTTGCAGCAGCGAGTCAGTGGCCCCATGAGACTTGGGCATTGTACCTTGTGCCCTTGTTGAATGGTAAGGCCAGATCTGCTTATGTAGCCATGTGTGTTGAAGACAGCCAGGATTACATGAAAGTGAAGCAAGCCATTCTCAACAAGTTTAACATCAGTACAGAGACGTACCGCCAGCGTTTCCGCTCCAAGTCTATCAAGGAGGGTGAGACGGCGAAAGAACTGCAAGCTCGGCTAAAGGACCTGATGGAGAAGTGGCTAGTTCCAGAGACTCAATCTAGGGAACAAGTGTGCGACCAAATTGTGCTGGAGCAGTTCCTGGGCATGCTGTACACTGAGCTTCAAGTATGGGTGAGGGAACGCACCCCGGTTTCGTCGGTGCAAGCAGCAGAGCTGGTGGAGACCTTCATGGCTGCCAGACAATCCAGAAGAGGCTATCATCTGGGTCTACAACAACAGGACTGGAGAAGACCCTACCAAGCAGCCCAAAGAGAGCCAGAGAAGTCAGTCCCTGGTAGGTCTGCGGGTGGTAATAATCGCGTGTTTAGACCATCCAACAGCCCCAATAGCCCCAATGTTAGCCCCACTCCAGCTGGAACACCTAGAGTACCTATATGTCACGGTTGTGGTCAACAAGGTCACATCAGGCCCAATTGTACACTGAAGAAAGTGTCTGATTCCAGACTATGTTACCTACCTGGCCCTAGTAAGCACTTACCTTGTGTGTCTTCTGATGTGAATGTCCCTGTGAAGATAAATGGAAAGATAGTACAGGCTTTAGTTGACTCAGGAAGTAGTCAGTCTTTCGTTCTTCTTGTTTGAGAAGAACTTGTTTGAGGTCTGATTTCCAGCCGGTGGGCAAAGTGAGAGTCCGTTGTGTCCATGGTGATGAGTCTGAGCACCAGACCAGTGAGGTTCTCATAGATATTAATGGCCAAAAATATTTGTTAACTGTAGGGATTTTGGATAAATGCCCTTACCCAGTGATTTTAGGCCAGGATGTTCCAGTGCTTACAGAGCTGTTGCAAAGTGTTAACTCAGTCAGTGCTTATGTTACAACTAGAGCACAGGCCAATACCAAAGTAGACTCCAACGTGTGGTCAGAGTTACCATTTGAGAATTGTCCTGGTGATAAACCTAAAAAGTCCAAGGCAGAGAAGCGTAGGGCAAAGGTGGCAGGTACATTGGTGCAGGAAAGTCTGTCCTTTTCCCAGCTAGAGGACATTGAAGTATTTGAAAACTTCAAGAAGCTTCAACAGGAAGACCCCACACTTAGCTCTTGCTTTTCCTCTGTTAAGACCGATGATGAGGCTAGGGATGCCATGAGGGAGGGTGACAGGTGTTTTGTTATCAATAATGGGAAACTGTATCGAGTGAGTACAGACACAGAGCAGTTAGTTGTTCCTAAAACTCTGAGAGCCAAAGTGTTACACCTAGGTCATAGGACGTCATCCATAGCAACGAAGACTCCCTCTTAGTTTAGGAGTTGTAATTTTTCCTTACTAAGAGTAGGTCTGAAAGGCGTTGTGAATAAGTTTTAAGCGAAAACTCCTAGCTAAAATATTTTAGTGCGATTTAGGAGTGAATAAGTTTTAAGCGAAAACTCCTAGCTAAAATATTTTAGTGCGATTTAGGAGTACTCCTAGTGGTAAGATAAAATTCTTTGTGAATACGGCCCCAGATCATTCTGGAGATTGAGGAGCTCAGGGTGGAAGCTGGAGGAGCTGAACACGCAGCGTCAGCTGAAGCTCGGGCTCTGATACTCTGGGATGGTTGTTAATTTATTTTTTTTTTATTTTTTTTATATAAATCAGATCCATTACTCATGTGCGCAAAGTATACAGTAGGTGGCGGTAATACTCCAAAGGAGTGAACGGCCATAAAACGAAAAGAAGAAGGTCCATGAAGGAATGTGGCGTGGAAAAACGCGAATCGTGCTAAAGCACAACACGACTAATCGATAAGCTGGTCTGCTGCGATTGGTTTTAAAATCATATAAAAGGTAATAATGATAAGACAACTTTTATGTGATATTAAAATACATGTTAGCATGAATTCAGTCGCGTTTGGTTAGATAAGGTGATTACTAATGCACGTATTTGATTTATGTTTAAAGGTGTAAAACGTGTACGCTTTTTGAGCCAATCGTTGCTGGTAAAAGGGGATGCTGATGATGATGATGAAAGTTGTATGTAATGGACGAAGGGGACAAAATGTCTGCCGTGTTTTCTGAGCATAAAACAAGCTGTTTGATCTCTTCAGGCATATATTGATTTCAAAGCGCTGTAGTATGTATTGCTTTTTAATGTTTTATGCATAAATTGGAAAGAAATCACACCTGGCTGTTTCATCGCTAGTCTCCAACCGCAGAAAGGTTAAAAAAAAAAGGTGGGGTAGCGGCCCATACTTTTTAACCAATAAAAAAACGCTCTCTCTCCTTTTACGTGTTTGGATTGGACAATGTGTCTATGTGGGCGGGGTTTGGAGAATGTGTTGTGTTGTAAATTTGTGATATATGATACAACTTATACATTTTTTCCCGTTTTTTTTGTCTTTACAAAATAAAAATGGATAATTTTAACCTTTTAATATTACATTTAAAGGCACAGTTTTTAACATTTTAATATTCCTATGATCAGACTTTTTGATTCATCGTTAATGTCTGATTTTACAGGCTAGTCCCAGACTAAAACGCATGTTTGAGCAGTTTTACCTGAAAGCATATTTGACATATCTTAAAATATGTCAGTGCCATTGTTTTGTCTTAAGATGTCCACCACAGTAATGTCCCCCCCTAATTTCTTAGTTGCACAAGACCAACATGTTGGCAATGGAAAATTGTTGAATACCCAAACGCTCATATCTTTCTGCAGCAAGTGTCTTCATGCGTTCTGACAGCCAGTTCAGTCTCAAATGTGGATGTTCTGCACATGTTTCTCATGGGCTCAGCAGCGATGCCTATGAATAATTTAAAATGTTTAAACACTTTTCAAAATAAACTGTATAACATGTTAATTCATGCAATAAAAATCATGAAAAAATGCAAATCAGAGAGAGTTTAATACTAAAGATTAGAGAGTTCTTTAGTAAACCAGAGCTCTACAGTGAGGATGCAGACAACCAGCAGTGCAACACTGACCAGCAACAGGTGATACCGGCACAAGGCTTTTTCATCCTAGTCAAACAATAAAGAAGTGGAGAGGTTAGCTAGATGCTGCTTATTTGATGGTACACATTGATGCAGTTATTGAACTGAAACTGGAATAACATTGAACTAAATAAAGCTGAATAATGATACTATTGTCTTCTGTATAGCGGCATTACAGTTGAAATCGAATTTGTTTAATAACAGAATAATTTTACAACATTATTTTCCTGTTTATGAGCTATAAATATTCCAAAAGGTTTCTGGGTTGCACTTTATTTTACAGTACCTGTA
>JAZAVI010001131.1:0-100358 GCA_036326025.1 Chrosomus eos | reverse complement strand
AATTACGCGCGTGCCCGTGCATGTTTATGCCAATCACCCCCATAAATTCGTGCACGTTGATCTTTTACGGACTCCACGCGGCTTCTGGCTCTCTCTTTAGATCTTGTGTTTTAAACTATAAGGGCATATTGAGAAAACAAGAGTGGGTTGCCACAGTACATCTCCGTGTTTTTGGTAACGGATTCATTGTCTCAGGGTAAGTACATCAATTCATATTCAATAAACAGGGCTGTTTTTGTTCACACATTATTACTTATTTACATAGTATTGAATCTTGCTATCCATGCTTTGCATTATGTATATAAAATAAACGAATTCTATGCAATTCAATTTTTTTATATATTATTTATTTGTGTGTGTGTTTTTAATGTGTGTGTGTGTGTATATATATATATATATATATATATATATTATTTTATATATATATATATTTATATATATATATATATATATATGATGAATGATGATTATATAATATATATTTTGCATCACTAATGAAACATTTGTATGTCTTATTTATTTTGATGTGTTTCAGAATCATGGCTTCTTCTCAGGTGAGGCAGAACTTCCATCAGGAGTGTGAGGCGGCCATTAACAGACAGGTTTACCTGGAGCTGTCGCATCAAAACGTCTACCTGTCCATGGTGAGAGAGCACACATTTATTATATGAGGGATCACTTATGACTAGGTCTGTATTATTATAATGAAGAGTCTTCAGGGGTTTCATACTTGCATTGCTTATTAACATTTGTTATATAACATGTGTACATACACATATTGTTTATGTATGTTTTTATTTTTATCATCTGTCTATGCTCCCTTTGTCACCAAGACAAATTCCTTGTATTTGTAAACATACTTGGCAATAAAGCTCATTCTGATTCTGATAAGGGTTCATGGTTCCCTTTTCTTCTCTCCAGGGTTATTATTTTGACAGGGATGACAAGTCTTTACCCAATTTTGCGAAGTTTTTCCTCGAGCAGTCTAAGGAGGAGAGAGAACACGCAGAGAAGCTGATGAGTCTGCAGAACCAGAGAGGAGGAGGATCTATCTGCAGGACATCAAGGTACGGGACAGAGCAATCGAGTCACAAGCTCATCAGCTGGAGGATATGAGCATTTGTTATGTGTGTGTGTGTGTGTGTGTGTGTGTGTGTGTGTGTGTGTGTGTGTGTGTGTGTGTGTGTACGCAGAAGGCCGGATCGGGATGAGTGGGGCAGTGGTCTGGAAGCGCTGGAATGTGCTCTGGCTCTGGAAAAGAGCGTAAATCTGTCGTTACTGGAACTTCAAAAGGTGGCAACTCAACACAATGATCCTCATGTGAGTACACAACAAATAAGGTCAGGGACATTTTCGAATTAGCGATTAACTAGGTTATCTTCAACTAAAACTTAACCATTACAAAACATTGTTGTTTTAAACTGGAGTAAATGTAAACTGAAATGAAATATATAATATATATATTATTTCAAATAATAAAAATGGTTTAACTTTAGTTAACGATAACACTGTTAATCACTCATTTTAGTTACTTGATAAAATTTTTTTTTAAAAGACTAACTTATTTTATTTAACTTGCATGCAATTTTAAGTACTAAATAACTCAAATTGAAAATATATAAAAAAAAAAACAAGAACAATAAAATGACAAAAACACACAACAAAAGTACTAATACTTAAACTAAATTATGAAAATGGAAAATATAAAAATAAACTCAAATATGAATAAAACTATAATTGTATAATAATTCTACAATTTTTTTCTTTTTACTATGAATTATTTAATAATCACATGCCTGGAAAAGTCATGGAAACTATAGTTAATATAAATTATAAACCATTTCTCTTTGTTAGAAATTATTGTTGAAAATCCTTCTTAACCCTTAAGTGTCACCGGCCCACCGGTGGGCCCAAATTCATTACATTTTTAAAGCAGTAATATCCTATACTAAAAACCCAAACTAACATTGACCCAAAATATATATCATTGAAAGCTTACAATCTCTAGTTTCCATATTTGGTGATTGATTTTCAAAAAAAATTACAGATGAGCCATAATTTATCAATTTGCAACAAGAATACTTTCAAACTCCAAAGATATTTAGACCTTTATTTTGAAATAGTGATGAACATGAAAAATTATGAAAGAAGGGGTAGAAACCTCAGTTTGATTTCATGCCAAGAGTTCAAAAGATAGCATCCATTCAATTATTTTAGAAAAAAAGACCCCAAATTTTAATATAAAAAAAAAAAATATAGATTCACCATTTGTGGCAGGAAGCTATAACGCACATGCGTGTTCTTTTTATGTGTTTCTTAGAGGTTGAATTCATATCAAAATCTGCCAAACTTCTCATATTACTTCTGAATAGGATGTCTACTTCATAAATTTATTGAAAATTGTGGAAATAATGGCTCAGATCACTCAAAAAATATATGGAAATGGAGGCGCCCTTATATGGGCAGTTTAGAGTCATCTAGTGAAAAAGTTGGGTACTGCGCCCAAACAAAATCTTACTGAAAGCTCATTTTTTGAGTATCAACCTAAAATTTGAAAACACAACTTGTTCAGATTTTTGGCTTTGATTTTTTTGCAGTTTTTAGAGTCGCCCAGGTTTTGAAAATATTTTTTATATAAGATATGAATAATTAAATTTTTTTTCATAGTACATTTTCATAAACTCGAACTTCTATAATTTTTTTCTGTTTCACTTTTTCAAATTTATTTCACTTCTACAAAATCTGCCAAATGTCTTTTTAAACGAGACCAATCTTACGTCTATATTCCAAAGCATTCTTGAATTACAACCATTTAAGTTCGAAATGTGCATTTTCATGTATATTCAAAAAAAGGGGGGTGACACCTTAAAGGGTTAAGTAATCACTCCTGCAAAGTCATGGAAGTTCTTCAAATGAATAAGTTTGTGGACTTTGATGATTTGACTGGTAATGTGTCCCAAAAAAATTTTTGAGTACTTTATTTTTAAGATTTTGTGAGCTTTGTTGGTCAGTTTTTTAAATGGGAGTTACCCGAATGCCAAAAACAGCGGCTGGAAATAGACCTAATATATACATTCAATCATCTCTGTTGGGAGCGTTTTAGCTCAAGAGTGGTAGTTTAGGATCAGATCTGTCAGTGTGATCTCAAAGTCTGACCCTAGATCAGATTTGTGCCTGTTTAAAGAGTTTAACTGTGTGTAGAAACCATGAATTAAAATCACCACGTGTAATTACTGCAACTGAGTGTTAGTTAGGGGTGGAACGGTACATGTATTCGTATCGAACCGAAACGGTACGGGGCGTCACGGTTCGGTGCACGAATTTGCACGTAGAAAACACGGTACAAAAAACGCGCGCGAGAGAGAGAGAGAGAGAGGAGAGGAGAGAGAGAGGGGAGAGAGAGAGAGAGAGAGAGGCGCGATGAACATTGTGTGTGGGCTGCGCGCGCGGTTGTGCGAGAGAGAGGCGCGATGAAAAAGTCAGTGTGTGTGTGTGTGTGGGGTGTTTGCGCGCGTGCGAGAGAGTTCTCTCGTGCGCAATCGAACAGGGGGAAACATACTCCGTCTTTTTTTTCTACGGGAAAAACATTAAAACTGAAAAGGGGTTTACTGTTTTTTTGTGTACACTTGAAATTTTAAAACACAACTTTTTGTTTTTGTCACACTCTAAACTTTTGTCAAACTGAAAACCCAAAAATGTTAAAAATTTTTTTTAAAGGTAGTATTTTTTTAAAAGGGAAAAAATCAATTATTGTTTAATTCAGATGAGAAAATTTGGGGTTAACTAAAATGAAGGAAAACAAATAATTGATCTGGGAAAAAGCAAATTAAATTTTTAAAATTTATTCAGGTACAATTACCAAAAATTCCAAGGTCTTTTTATCTTTTTTAAAAATTTAATTTAAACTAATTATATAAAACTCCTGGGCAGGGGCACTACCAAAAAAAACCCGGTTCTATGCCTTTTTTAATAAAACTTAAATTTTAAAAAAAAAAAAGGCTTAAGACATTTTTTAAAAAGCCTTCTGCATTTTTTTTTTGCTTTTCCCCTCCATTGTACCGGGAAAACGTACCCCAACCGTGACGCTGAACCCCAGGTATGAACCCAAAAACCCCCACTTTTGTGTACCGTTCCCCCCCTAGTGTTAGTGGGAAAAAAAATAAAAACCCGTTTTTTTAGTTTTTTTCATATGAGGGCCCTTTTGGCAGGTTTACAACACGCCACACTTGCTTATTACAACACACACCCCACACACACACACACTCTGCTTATTACACACACCCTCCCCCCCTATTACACACACAGGGATGCGGGAGCAGCACACAAGCATGCCAAATATTAAAAAAAAAAGTATTACAATCTAAAAGATTATTATTTTGTACATAAAAATTTTGGTGAATCCGACTTGTCCCGTAGGGTGGTCTGAGTTTAAAACCCCACACACACACAGCTTTAAAAACCCCCCGCACAAAACCCGATCCCTTTCCTTGCTAGAGAAGCTTTTAGTTTTTTCCCCCCTTTCAAAAAAAACAAAACAAAATGAACAAATCTTTTTCACGTCATTTCGGGTTTATTCAACGAACGAAATGACTCTAAAAAAAAGATTTGTTCATTTTTATGGGAAAGAGTTTGAAAAGGAAAGTTTATGAACGTGTTTTTTTAAAAAAAAAGGGGAACTAATCCTTTAAAGGGGGAAAAAGGGGATGAGACTCTGATTGGTTTTTTTCCCCCTTACGCCCAAAAAAACACCCCTTACTCATTAAGAGAATAGGGGACGACCCTTTCAGACAATGCGCCCCGGGGGCACCCCACCATTTTTCTCGGTTTATTAAAAACCCGCCAAAAGGGGGATTCGGGCATCCTAAGTGCACTTGCGCCGTGGGGCTTTAAAAAAGGGGTTTTTTTTAACCCCAAAAAAGGGAAAAATTTTAAATCATTAATTACTCACCCCCATGCTGTACCAACCCCCTAAGGGCCCCTTTGTTCATCTTTTGGGAAAACAAATGGGGATATTTTTGATTAAATCTGAGAGGTGGGTCCCCTCCTCCCAAGGGTGCCAGGGGAAAGAAAACTTGAATTTGTTTTTAATGGTTTAGTCTTCGGGAATATTTTGTTAGCAATTTTTTAATTTTTTTTTTAGGGGACTTTGTTTTAAAAATGTTTTTTTGGTTTTTTGCTTTATGTGTTTAAAAATTAAAAGATGTTTTTTTCCCAAAGAGATTTTTAAAGCTTTGGTTTTAGGTTTTAAAAGATTGTTCAAAATTTTTAAATATCCTGTTTAGATGCGGGTTTTAGGGGTTCTATAGTAAAATCCTAACAATATAAATTTAGAAAAAAGAATAAAAAAAAATCCATTAAACTCTATTGGCTGTACAGTCCCAGAAAACTTTGGCCAATGTAAGTTTTCCGGGGCCCGGCAGCTTACATTGGTCTTTGCTCTCACCCAAATTCCCCGGCTCCACTTGAAAACTCCCCCCCGGGGGCCGCGTCTAAAAACCCAAACCCCGCCCCGCCCCCGCCCCCTCCTTGGGGGAGAAAACAGTGACGTCGGTAGTAGCTAAGTAGACGCCCAGATCAGAAATGGATAAAATAAAAACCGAAAAAACCCCAAGCAAGCGGCCCCTGCTTGCCCCGACTGTAATTTTTGGACGAAAGAAAAAGGGTTGTAGGGGAAAGAGAAGAGTTTTAAAAAAAAAAAATGTGAAGCCGGGCCGGACTTTAAAGGGGGGGGAAAAAAATTTTGGGTCACAAATTGACCGTTGGAGGAAGCTTCGGGGTGATCGGGGACTGAAATCGGGAGCGGGACAAGATGACTTTTTTAAACCCAGGAAAACCCATTTATTTTTTCTTTTAGGGATGTGCGTTTTTCTTTAAAATTGCTTTTTATCAGTCGGCAAAAACTCATGCTCCCTGGGGTCTTTGGAATGTTAGCCTTTTTTAGCATCGCTACCCGGGTCAAAGTAATTTTTATTTCTTGAAGTGCCTAAATATATTTCGTAATTTAAAGTTACCTGGGGGTTTTTTCGGGTTGGTCCGATGGAAATTTTTGAAAAAGATGCCCCGGGTGTGCTGCAATAACAATTACTAAAAACCTTAGCAAAACTAGAAAGTATTTAGGTACTTGGTGGTGGGGAGTTTTGGGAACTTTTTCACGTTTTGCAAATTTTCGTTGGCGGGAAACCTCAAACGTGAATTGAAGGGAAAAAACTAAGTTCAAGTGTCAAAAAGGCCCCTTTTTAATATTTGTGCCCATTGCGGAGGTCATTAGATTGATGGGATTTTTTATTTACTGGTGATCACAGTTGAGGGAGTGACGTTGTTCTGTTCTTTTCCCGGGGGGGAAGGGATCAGGTATAAAAGAGGGGGGGGGTGTGGGGTTTTGTGGAGGGGCGGGGGGGGGGTTTTTTTTAAAAAATTTCCCAACCGTCCGGGCTTTCTGGGCCGATTTTAAAACCATCTTTACTATAGTTTTTTAAAATGGTTTTTATTTTTTCCCGTTTTAAACGTCCCCTTTCTTTATCCTGAAAGAAAGGGAAATTTTATATCTATTCATTTTGGGACAGGCAGGGTTAACCCCCGGCAATGCCCCCTGGGAGTTTGTTTTGCATGGGGGCCCCGGGATCCCCCCAGTGGTCAGACCCCCAGTAAAAAAAAACATTGTAGGAAAAGATAAATGTTTACAACTTTTTCCCTTTGAGCTGGCACGGGGAAAACATGTGCCAAGAGCAGTTTGTGTGCCCTGGAGCCCCTGTCACCCGGTTTTAATTTTAAAAAGGGCCCTGTAAAAATTTTCTAACTTTTTAAAAACGAAACCAATAAAGGGAACCAAATTATTTTATTGATTATTAAAAATAATAGTAAAATACAAATTGATTTTCCCAGTTCCCATTTTATTTTACAGTTTTGTGTAATTACGGGGTGTTTTTAAAACCAAGAAATATTGGAAATGGGAAAAACTACAGGGGTTTTAAGGTTGGGTTTGGGGGGCAGGTTCGGGTTAGTCCCTTTTAGTTAAAACCCAGTTAATGTAATTCAAAAATGAGTACATAGTATTTACATGCGGAAAAAAAGAACTGTAAAAAAAAGTGTTTCAAATTTTCAGTTTAAAGGTGCGCCACGGAAACCTACCCCCAAAAGCTGTTCCCACCCTGACAATTTAAAACAGGGAAAAGGGATTCTTCGGGAAACAAACGCCCGTGGGCACTACACCTTTTGGAAAGGGAAAAAGGGAAAGGGAAAGCACCAATTCAAGTAACTGCAGCAACTGGTGAGAGGCGACTCAGCATTAAAAAAAGGCGAGAAGCAGCCCCCCCCGGCCCTGCAACAGGTGGACCCCCCCTGCGAAACCCTTTGATCCAATTTAAACTTTGCCTTTTCGGGAAATTTTTCCCCAAAACCTCCTCAGCCAAAAACCAGATCAGCATCCATTTACCTGGGTTTCCCGGCTCCCTCAACTCCATGCTCTCGCCCTTGCCACACCTTTTAAACCCTCCGCAGGGGGGGAAAACCCCCCTGGGTTGTCCTCGTTTTAAAGGGGGATGAAGATTTTAAAACAAAAATTTTTGGGACCCCCTTCGAAAGGTTGCAGCAGCGGTCAGGGCCCCATGGGGAACTTGGGTTTTGTCCCTTGTGCCCTTGTTGAAGGGTTTAAGGCCAGATTGCTTTTGTAGCCATTTTGGGGTTGAAGACACCCAAAGGATTACTTTGAAAGTGAAGCAACCCAATTCTCAAAAGTTTAACATCATTTGGGGGAAAATACCGCCGGGGTTTCCCCCTTCCGGTTTTATAAAGGGGGTTTGAGACGGCGAAAGAACTGCAAGCTGGCAAAAGGGACCTGAGGGGAGAGTGGTTTAGTTCCAGAGACTAAATTTTGGGAAAAAAAGTGTGCGCCCAAAAATTGTGCTGGAGCAGTTCCGGGCTTTGCTGTACACTGGCTTCATGTATGGGTGGGGGAACCCCACCCCGGTTTGGGCCGGGGGAAAGAGCAGAGGGGTTTGGGAATTTCTTTGGCGGAAATAAAACATTTACATGGGATGGGAAAAACCCATCAAGCAGCCCAAAGGGCCCAGAGGGCATTTCCCTGGTAGGTCTGCGGGGTTGGAAAATAATCGCGTGTTTAGCCCATCCAAAATAGCCCCAAGGGTTACCCCATCCAGCGGGAAAACACCTAGGAGTACCTATATGTCACGGTTGTGGGCAAAAGGGGCCCACTTCAGGCCCCAATTTTTACATGAAGAAAGTGTCTGTTTCCCAGACTAGTTACCTACCGGGCCCCTAGTAAGCATTACCTTGTGGGGTTTTTCTGATGTGAATGTCCCTGTGAAAAAAAAATGGAAAGATATTAAGGTTTTTAGTTGACCCCCGGGGAATTAGTCAGTCTTTCTTTTCTTCTTTTTTTAGAAAAAACTTTTTTTGAGGTCGGTTTTCAAGCCGGTGGGCAAAGGGGAGAGCCCGTTGGGGCCATGGTAAATGAGTTGAGCCCCAGACCAGTGGGTTTTCTCATAGTTTTAAGGGCCCAAAAAATATTTGTTAAACTGTGGGGATTTTGGTTTAAATGCCCTTCCCCAGTGTTTTTTGGCCCAGGTTGTTCCGTGCTTACAGAGCTTTTTGTCAAAAGTTTTAAAACTCAGTCAGTGCTTATGTTAAAAACAAAGAGCAAAAGGCCAATCCCAAAAAGTAGACTCCAACGTGGGGGCCCCAAGAGTTACCTTTTGGGGAATTGTCCTGGGGATAAAACCTAAAAAGCCCAAAGGCAGAAAAAGGGTAGGGCAAAGGGGGGGGGACATTGGTGCAGGGAAAGCCCCTGCCCTTTTTCCCCAAACTAGGGGAAAATTTTAAGTATTTGAAAATTAAAGAAGCTTCAAACGGAAAGGGGACCCCCCCCTTTGCTTTGTTTTTTCCTTTTTTAAAAACGATGATGTTTAAGGGACCTGTAGTATGTATTGTTTTTAAATGTGTTTTATGTTTAAATTGGAAAAAAATCACACCTGGTTTTTTCACGTAGCCCTCCAACCCCCCAAGAAAGGTTAAAAAAAAAGGGGGGGGGTGGGCGGCCCCCCATATTTTTTTAACCCAAAAAAAAAAACGCTCTCTCCCCTTTTTTAGTGTTTGGATTGGACAATGTGCTATGTGGGGGGGGGTTTTGGAGAATGTGTTGTGTTGAAAATTTGTGAATATGATACCCCTTATACTTTTTTTCCCCGGGTTTTTTTTTTGTTTTTACAAAAAAAAATGGAAAATTTGAACCTTTTAAATTAAAATTTTAAAGGCAAAATTTTTTAAACATTTTAATATTCCTATGATCAGACTTTTTGATTCATCGTTAATGTCTGATTTTTTACGGCAAAGTCCCAGCCAAAAACGCAGTTTGAGCATTTTTTACCTGAAAGATTTTAACATATTTTAAAAATATGTCAGTCCCATTTTTTTTGGTCTTAAGATGTCCCCCAGAAATGTCCCCCCCCTAATTTTTAGTTGCCATGCCAACTTTTGTTGGCAAGGGAAAAAATTTTTTGAATCCCCAAAACGTTATACCCTTTCTGCAGCAAGTTTTCTTCATGCGTTCTGACAGCCAGTTCAGTCCCCCAAAATGGGATGTTCTGCACATGTTTCTCATGGGCTCAGCAGGGGATCCCTAGGGAAAATTTAAAATTTTTTAAAAACATTTTCAAAAAAAACTGTAAAAACCTTTTAATTAGGAAATTTTAAAAATCTTTAAAAAAAAATGCAAAATAGAGGGGTTTTAAATTACTAAAGATTAGGGGAGTTCTTTATTTAAAACCAGGGTTTTCTCAGTTTTGTATTTCCCTTTTGAAGTTCTTTTCCCCTGGTAAAAACGGGGACGAATGTGTGGGAGAAAATTCCCACAGGCCCAATGGGGATGGGGGAAAACTGCAGTCCCAACCTAAACCGCAACGGGTTTGGAAAACCGGCAAAGGGCTTTTTCATCCTAGTAAAACAAAGAAGGGGGGGAGGAGGGTTAGGGTTTTTTAGATGCTTCTTTAATTTTAAATTGGTTTCATTTTTTAAAAAACCCAACATTAAATTTAAAACAAAATAATTTTAAAACATTATTTTCCTGTTTATGGTTTTAAAAAATTTTTTCCCAAAAGGTTTTTGGGGTTTTGCACTTTTTTTTAAACAGTCCCTTTTCCTTCCCAAAGGGAAATTTCCCGGGTAATTTAAGGTAACAACAGGGTTGGGGGTTTGTAGCGTTGTGAAAAACAGTTTCTCTCGTTTTTTATTGCAATGGGGCCCTTTCCAAAAGAAACCCTGCGATTTTACAAAATGACAAAAAAAAACAGGGACAGAAACTGTTTCGTTTACGCTATTTGTTTTGGAACATAAACAAACCCCCCAACTAACCACTCGGGAGTTGCACGGGTTTTGAAAACGAGTGTTAAGGGTTTTTTTTAAAGGGAAAATGTTTGTGCAGGGCCCTTAGACAGCCACTCTGAAGCGCCCCAGAGGTGATTTTTAAGAGTAAAAAAAGTCGAGAAAGGCCCCAAATCGCCAAAATTTCTGTTTTCCCACCGCTCTAGTTCACCCAAAAAAAACACACAAAAAAATAGCTAAAAGTCCCAAAATTCCGGGTTTTATTTTTTACAACTTTGTTTAACAAATTCTCAGGACCTTTCCACAAATAGAAATACACAAAACTTTTGAGCTTTGCCCGGGAACCCCAAGGGTTGGTCTAAAAATTTAAAACCCCCTCTAAAGCTTTATAGATTAAGGGTGCAGTTTTTAAATTTAACCAGATCCTTAAACTTTAAATGTTTTGGGACTGTATTTTATCCCAGCAATTCCAAAAAAAACTTGGGTTTCCCCCAAAAGGGAACCATTCAGTGGACTTTTTAAAGAATCCCCCCCTTTTTGTTAGTTCGGCCCCTCCCCCCGAATTGATAAATTTAAAATTTTTTGCATAAAAATTTATAGGAAAGGGACAAGGTTTGTTTGGGCATGGTTTGTAGCATTTAGAACTGCGCCCATATTTTCAAACGCCCTAAAAACTATAGAATCAATTTTTAAATTGGCCCGCAGGGTGCCCGCCATCAGCGTTTATCACAGGTTCGCTTTTTAAAGTTTTATTTAAAGAGAAGGGCCCGTCATTTTAGGGACCCTAATTTAAAAACAAATGATAATTTCACAGAAGGGGAATATTCAAAACAAAATGTAGGGGGAAAAAAAACATTATTCAAGAACCGCTATAAAACCAAACCATTCTTTTTTTCCCTTAAATTTTTTTTTAAATCTCTTTTAAAAGCGCTTTGAAAAAATTTAAAACTTGTTAAAAGCGCTTAAAAAAATGACGATGACTTGACTTGATTTGAGTGTGAAAAAACATTTGATAATAAAACTTTTTTCCATTTTTAAAAAACCCTTTTAGGGAAAGGGGAAAAGATTTTTTGGGGATTTTAAAAGGTTTTTTCATGGAACCATTGTTTTTCAATAAAGAACCTTTATTTTTAAGAGTGTGTTGTAAAAATTTTTTTATAAAAAAGTGATTTGACTTGACCACACGTAAACCCTCAAAGAAAAAATCAATTAATTTTTCTTTAAAATGAAATATTTAGCTGATTTGAGGACTCAGTGTGTTTTCAAACCTTGTGGCGGGGACCTTTAGGTGGGGAATCTGATTTGAACTCCAGCCAAAAGCAGGGTGGGGAATTGTGCTTTTTTGGGTTTTCTACAGAAACCCTTTCCGGACGGTGAAGCTTTTTTAAACCCACGTTCCCCGGAAAGGGGGGGCATTCTGGGGGTTTGACCTGAAAAGATCAGAAAATTAGCTTGCAGGATGTTTATTAACAAAAAAAAAATGGGCTGTGCAAAATGTAAAATTTTCCCTCACGGAGGTGTGAGGGGAGGGGGGGAACGTTTTTTTCCGGGCAGTGAAGTGAAGACAGTCAGAGGTGACTGCTCTTGTCCCAGCAGGGAGTTTGATTTTTGGGAACACCGGGTGGGGAGGAGCAGGGAAATGTTCCCGGATGTTTTCCCTGCAGCCCCTGTGATGCAAAAAGGGTTATGGGGGCATTAGTAAAAAGGGCAATATAAAAAAACAAAAAAAATGTTTTTCCCATAAATTTCCATGTTTCCTCTCATTAAATTTGTCTTAATATATTATTTTTAAGCCCAAACTTTTTAAAGAAAAAAAACATGAAAGTCAATGCTGCCTTCACTGCTATTTTTTTTTTCGTAAATTTGAGTTTCCATTTTTAAAATTTGGACATGAATCCCCTCTAAAGTTTGTAGGCACTGGAAGCGCAGGGATATTCGGGATACCGGGTTTTTGTGCGAGCCAAAAATTTTTAAAACAGGGCAGATTTTGAAAACCCGCTTCTGTGGTGACTGCTATTCTTTTTTCCCTTTTTTTCCAAAACAGCAAAAATCACCTTGTTTGTCATTAAAGTAGTGCTTTTTTTACTTAAATAGTCTTTTGAAGATCCCAAAACGTGTGCGGGTAAACAAAAAAGTATTAATCATTAAAATTTTCTATCTATATTGCATAGATTAACATAGCCCTATGTATCTATATTTTTATTTCTATTTTGAAAGGGTATATTTTTTTTGCACTGTTTTGGGCATTCTTTTGGTGGACAGAAAAGTTTTAATTGCTCGGGAAAAATCTGGGTGTTTGCAATAAAGTTTTAAAATTTCCCCCCCCCAAATAATAAAATTATATTATAAAAACCCTTGAAAAGTAAAATTGAACAGCGTTTTTTAATAATAACTAAAATTTACAGTAGGGCATACTTTAGATGAAGGGACAGTACCCCTTATATCTGTATTTTATTCCCGGACCATAAAGTGACTAAAACATTAATATCTATTTTTAGGATTTGGGGAGGAACTACCCGAAAAATCACTGGAATTTCTTAGCCGGGTTTGGGTTAGCCTGCTCCGGAGCAGGCAAAGCTTCAAAGTGAAAATTTCCTCCTAGTAACTTAATTTTGTTAAATTTAGCCCCCCTTTCTTTGCAACCAAAGTCAGGGCAAAATTAAAAGCCAGGATAACGGGGAAAATCCGTTTAAATCCCTTATTTTTGCTTTTTTGTGCAATCCCCCCCCTGGTGTTGTCCATAAATTTCTGTTCTTTCCGAAAACAAAGCACTTGAATGGGGAGTACACTAATCAGAATTTTCAGAAGTATTTTAATTATAAAATATTAGTAAAGTCAAATCGATTAATCCCCTATTAATGGGGCAAAAACATAAAAAGTTTGTTTTAATATTTTAATATATTTATTATTTTTAAAACTGTGTATGTTATATAATATATATTGGGGGGTTGTAACAAGCGCTTATCTCACGAGACGGACAGACACGAGATTGGGTTCACGGAACGAGCGGGGCCGAGTTTTTTGCCAATTTTACAAAAACCCCTCAATGAAAGATTCATGGGGAAAATTTTTGCAGGTGCATTTTGCAATTTTTAAAACTAATAATCTTAAAAAAGTAGCCCTGAAATGACATGCATTGGGGATTTATGAATTATCAAGGGCATTGAAAGAAAACAATTACAACAATTTAACCTTTTAATAAAAAAAGGTTTTTATTGACTGGCTTTTTCCTGTATAAATTTCAATTAGTCTTTTTTCCGCCCTTTAAATGTACATTTAAGAGTTTCAGAACTTCTGTTGGGGGGTTTGGTGGACCCCCTAACTAAAACTCTAGAAGTTTTAAATTAAAAGTGAAATTTTTAAGTGCAAGTGCAACCATAAACAAAGTTTACCCACACAGACTTTTTTATAATTTTTTGGGAAATTGCTGTTTTTTTGCACCGGGCGGGTTCTTTTTCCCTTCATCTCGTGTTCGGGGATCCACAAGGGGGAAGGGCACCCGGGAACCCCTGACCTCTGCAAAAGCACCCAATTTGCCCAAGTCGGGCTGGGACAGACAAGCGCGCAGCCAATGCCAGGTGGGCCACACCCCCTCCCCTACGGGAAATAAAACCCGGCTGTGCGCGCGGTATTCTTAAAGTTGAAAATTGCTTCTCGCGATTCTGCATTCACAGCTCGGTTGATTTTAAAACTGCTCCCCCTCGTGTCTGCAGGGGGACATATCGGCCAGATCACCCTTTCCCCCGGAAAGGTGAATTTTTTTTCATTTTCAACTGCTGTGCTTTGATTTGGAGCCGCCCACGTTTCTCGCTAATTTAAACCGTTTCTCCTCCAAAACGGCGGGCCCCCCCAACGGTTTATCCGTTTTCTTCGTGGGGGGGTCACTGTCTAAGCCTGCACCCTCTCCGGGGAATGGGCCTTTATGCGGGCCTCCCCGGGCCGCGTGGGGGGCCCCTTATCGCACCCAAAGGATCCCCATCAGTTTTGGGTTTGGTTTTTTTGGGGCCCTAACCACGCTGGGAAGCCCTGGAGCCCCCGGGGAGAATTGAAAGTTTCTCCCTTCATGCTGCCTAGGAAGCTGCTTAATCGCCTTTTTTAAGGTTTGGGCAGTAAACACGGGTTGGGCCCGGGGCTAAAACCCTTCGGGACTGGGAAGGGGGAAACCCCGGTTTGATGACGACGCGCTACCGGGGGCCTCCCGGGGCGCAACGTCTCTCATTTTTGGGTTTGACCGCCCAATCCCCCCTTTCCCCCAAAAGGGGGGGACTTCTTCGAGGAAAAACCTCGCTCTCCCCCCCAAAAAACGCCCGGGTTTTCTGGCGAAGATGAGGATGGGGCCCATTTTTGGGGGTTTCAGAGGACGAGGGGCCACCCCGCCCTCTGGTTTTCCCCTTCCCCTTTCCCCCCGGGGGTGGGGGCTAAGACATGAGGCATTATTGGAGCGACCCCCCCTGGGACTTCAAAACACGGTCTCCGGGACTGGGTTTTTTAAAGGCCAGGCACGCCCCGGAAATTGGGCGAACCTCCGCCGTTGACCCTTTCCATCCCCCAAGGCCCCTTTTTAACCCCCGCTCAGGGGGGGGCTGCTCGTTTCCCCCTAGGGGGGTCTTACCCAACAAGATGGACCTTTTTTGCTCCCTTTTTCCTTTTCCCAGGCAGCCTTATAAGCCCTCGGGGGGTGGCTGTCGGGGCCCCTTTTAAAAAGTAACACTAAGAAAACAATTTTAAACCTTCATAATTTTTTTCCCCAAGACCCTTGTGAGGGGTTACATCGATTTTTAAAATAATTTAAAAGGGCCCACGTCTGCCAGCCTGAGGGGGGTCTGTATCGCTTTTCCCTGGCACTATGTAACTTGGGGTTTTTTCGGGTAGGGCCCCCGTTGACAAAAAAAACTACACAATTCGACTGCTTTAGGGTCCAGTGTTTAAATAGTCTTATTTTGTTTTTCTTCTTTTCTGATGTAAACAATACCCACCCTTTTCATGAAATAAAGGAAAACATACTCTCCCTTTGGGCTGTGGACATCGTTCATTCAAAAGCCGAGGCTGGGTAAACACCCGACCGGTGCGTGGGGAACGGTAGGCTAGATTATTTCCGACAGCGGCAATGGACATTTCCCAATTTCCAACCAGTAGGGCGACCGCAGAGGAAAAATCCTTAGTGTTTTTTAACGCCTTGGGGCCCCTCCCCCTCCCAGGCGGGACCCTTAGGGGAAATTTTGGGCCCCCCGTTGGAAAAAGGGAAATCCTTCCAAAACCCTGTGGAAGGAGTCCTCACGGTGAACCCCTGGGTTTCCTCTGTAACCCCCGGCGGGGCCCGTCCAAGCTTGGGGGGGCGCTCTATGGCGTTTCCGTGGTGGGAGGGGCGCGCGTCTGGTTAAATTTTCAGGATCCCTTGACAGGGGAGAAACGGGAAATCGCGGGCGGGGCCCCGGGGTGGAGCCCGGGGGGGCCCTCTTTTTGGGGCCCCCCCGTCGAAACTGATGCAACAAGGGTTTTTGTGACGAAAAGGGGGGGGAGGTTTAAAGGTTTTCAAACTTTCCCTTTCCCCGGAAGGCAGCCCCACCCCAGGCGCCCCTGTGCGTTTCCCAAACCCACAGGCGCGGGAGACATTTTTCACCCGGGCCCGGAAAAGCCCGCAAAAAAACCCCCCCCACGGCAAAAAACCCCAGCACCTACAAAAAAAGTACTGGGGTAAGCCCCCCCCACCGCGGCCGCGGCCGGGAGACCTGCAAATTTCCCAAACCCCCCAACCGCTCGAAAACGCGGGGCCCTGCCTGTGTTCAGGGGGGGGTGGGGGCTTGGGGGTCCATTTTCACGGGCCGGGGAGCCCTTCGGACTCCCCCCCTTTTCTAGGCCCCCCGTCCAAAAGACGCAAGGGGCCCGCGGAGTTGGGTCAGCTCGCCGTCTGTCGAGACTCCCCAGCTCTTTTGTGTTCGGGGAGATGTGTTTTTTCCCCCCAAACGTTCGGGGGCCCCCCCTGTGGGGGAATTTTAGCCCCAGTGTCCCCCACACTGCCCACACTCTTTCCCCCACTCTTAAAAAAAAGGGCCCTTGGGCCCCCCAGTGTTTCCCCAAACAAAAAACCCACACAAAACAAAAAAAAATAAAATTCTTTTTGAATTCGTCCGGAAAAAAAAAACCTCTTCCCCCGAAGAAACTAATCTCTTTGCAGGGGGAGAAATCCCCTCCCGAACCCCGGCATGCCCCCTAGGGGCCCCATAGATGGGCCATTGCATCCAAAATAAACTTTTGGCCCTCAAAAAACCCCCGTTTCTGCCCCGAGCGGGGGGCAAGCGGGGTCACAAAGGGCGGTTTTTGGCGGGGAAACCGTTTAAAGCCCCCCGGTGGGGTGAGCGTACATTTAATGCAGGGTTACAGATTGCAATTCGCATAAGACCCCCGCTTTTCAACGCATTCTCTTTTCTCACACGGAAAGATCGCCTCCCCAACATTTAAAAGAGGAAATTTCATCTCTCCTAAAAAAAGGGGGGGGCCCCTTGGGGGGTTTAAGGCCCGGGCCTTTCCCCCCCCAGGTGGTTTTAACCCCAAAAAACTCCCTGATGAAAACCAGGGGAATTTTTAAATCCCCTTAAAATTTTTGGGTTTTCCCGAAAAAAAAGGGGCCGGGCCCCTCTTTTTTCCGCCCCTTTAAAAATTGGGAAAACCTCCCGAGTTGGTTAACCAAAAAAAAATTTGAGGAAAATTACAATTTTTAAAAAGAAATTTTCCCCCCTTAAAACACCGGGCGGGCCACCCCGCCCCCCGGGTTGCCATAATTTTAAAAAAAAAAGGAAGATCGGGTTCACCCCAAAAATTTTTTGGGGGGATCTGAAAAAAAGGGGTTTTTCCTTTTTCACCTTTGGCTTTTCCCTTCCTCCCCCCTCAGGGGGGGAATGGGGGGGTTTCCCCCTTGGGGGGTTTGGGGGCCTTTTAACCCCAAGGGGGCCCTAGGGGTTTTAACGAATTCAAAAAAGGTTTTCCTTCCGTTTTTTGGGGAAAACTCTTCAGTTTGGGGAAAGTCCCGGTTTTCTTTCTGAAAATTTTTCCTTTTTGTGGCGCGGGGAGGGGGCTTTAAAGGGCCCAACCTTGGAGGAATATCAGGGTTTCCCTGGGGGAATTTTTCCGGGGAAAAACCTTTACTTTTTTTAAGGGGACGGATTGGCCCCCAATCCCAATTTGGGGGTTTCCCCGGGAAATTCCCGGGGGGGAAAACGGGGTTTTTTTGGAAAAAGGGGAACACCGGCCCCTTTTTTGGGGGGCCCCCCCTTGCGGACTTTTTTCCCAAAAAACCCCCCCCGGCTCCCGGGGGGGTTCCCAAGGGGGGGGAAATTTGTGGGGGCCCAAGGAAGGCAATTTTCAAGGGGGGGGCCCAAAGTCCAGGACCTTGTCTTTTTTTTCCCTTTGGGGGCCTTTTTTGGGGTTTGGGAAACTCGGAATTTTTTTTTCCAAAAATGCCGAAAAGGGTTTTTTTTGTTTTTTTTCTCCTTTCCAAAAAGGAAGGCGGGCCGTTTTTCCCGGGGGCCCACTCCGGGGTTTTTTGGAAAAAACCCTTTTTGCCCCCTTTGGTTTCCCGCAGTTCAAGGAAGAGGGGGCCAAAAAGTGGAAAATACCCAAAACCAATTGTCCCCCAAGGAAAAAATTGCCAAGGGTCTCATGGGGGCTTAAAATTAAAAAAACCCCCAATTTTTTTGGGTGGCTTTTTTTTTGGGTTTTGGGATTTTCCTGAAAGGGTTTGGAAGGCCCCGGTTAAAGGGAAAAAATTTTGGGTTTTTTTCAACAAAACTTTTTTTTTCCAAAGGCCCCGGTTTTTTCGCCCGACCTTTGGGGGCCGCTTCCGGGTTAACCCAAAAGGGTTGGAACCACGGGGGGCCTTCCTGCACGGGGCAGCCCTTTTGAAAACCACTGGGAAGGAGCCCCGGAAGGAAAAAAAACTTTTTTAACCGAAAAAAAAACGGGGAAACCCTTCCTTGGGGGGCCTTTTTTAACCCAAAAAAATTGCCGGAAAAGTTTTTTTTTTTTTTGACAAACCAAAAGTTTTTTGGTTCTTTTAAAAAAAAAAAAAGGGTTTTTTTGGGGGGTGGCCACCCCCGGGGAAAAGGGCGGGGAACGGGGGTTTAAAAAAAAACCGGTTTTTTTTTTTTTTTTTTTTTTTTTTTTTTTTTTTTTGGGTTTGCAAACGAAACCTTGGTTTTTACTTTTTTTAAAAAAGCGGCCCAAAACCTTAACTATTTTAGAAGTTTTTAACTTTTTAGGGAAAAAAAAACCTTCTGAATCTTTTTTTTCTGGCCTGGGGGGCCCTGAAAAGGGGGGAAACCTTTTTTTCAAAACGGTTTTCAAAAAAGAAAAAACGGGTGCAAACAAAATACCAAAAACGGCCTTTTTTGGGCTTTTTATTTTTCCAACCCGGGTTTCAGGGCGGGCCTTTTGCGGGTTCCGTCGAAACCCCCCTTCCCAAGGGGCCCTTCCCTTTTGGGGCCCTTAAAACCCCCTTTTTTGGTGGGGGGAGCAGAGGGTTTTTAAAAATTTCTGTTCCGTTTAAGGCCCCAAAATTAAAATTTTTTCCCGGGGGCGGGCCCCAATTCTAACCCAAGGGGCGGGCGGGGAATTTTTGGGTTTTTCCCCCAAAAAAAGGGGAAAACCAATCAACCGGAGTTTTGGCCGGGCTTCCCAAAACCCCCCGAATAATTTTGGGAAAGGGGGCCTTTTTTTTGGGGGTTTTTTGGGAAGGTTTTTTTTTTCGGGACGGGTTTTTGCCCGGAAGGGGAAAAAGGAATCGGGGGTTCCCGGCCTCGCGCCGGGGAAAATTTTCCATTTTTTTTTCCCAAAAAAATTTTGGTTTCTTTTTTTTTCTTTTTTCTTAAAAGGGACTTTGGCCCCCGGGCCCCCACCCCCCCCGGGAAAAAAGACCAAAAACGGGCCCAACCCTTTGGCCGGGGGAAAGGGCCTTCCTGTTTTTTTCCCTTTTCCTTTTTTTTCCCCTGTTGGCCTAAAAAAAATTTTAATTTTTTTCCCCCAAAAAATTTTGGGCCAGGGTGGGGGGGAAAAAGCAGGGGCCTTTTTTCGGCCTTCAAATTTTCTTGGGTTTTTAAAGGGCACAGGTTGGTTTTTCCCCCCAAAAAGGGCCAACCTTTTGGTTTTTGGGGGAAAAAGGAAAGGGGTTTCCTTTTTTGTTAAAAACCCGGCCCAAAAAGCCCTTTTTTTTGGGCGCTTTCCCCTTTTTTTCCGGCAAAACCGGGGATTTTTTAATTTTTTTTTTTTTCCAAAAAAAGGCCCAACCCGGGGAGTTTTTTAAAAACCAAAAACCCCCAAAACCCGGGGGAAAACAGGGTGGGGCTTTTCCTTTTGGGGGGCCCGGGGGGGGGCCCGTTTTGAATAAGGAGAAACCCTTAAACGGGGGCATTTTTGGGCTTTCCGCCCCCGGTCTTTTTTGGGAAAAAAGGGGGCCCCAAAAAATTCAGGAAAGGGGGCCAAAAGGGGCCCGGCCCCTTTCTTTCATTTTTCCTTTTTGGTAAGGTGAAAAAAGTTTGGAAAAAAAATTTGGGTTTCGAAAGGGGGGGGTTTTTGCCGTTTTTTTTTTTTTGGGGGGTGCCTTTTTTCATCCCCCTTTACCCCAGTCCCTCATTTTTCCTTTGGGTATTTTTTTGGGTTTCCCTTTTTAAAAAGGGGGACCTTTTTCTTTTGGAAAAAGGGGGGGCCTTTTTTTTTCCACCCATTTTAAAACCCTTTTAATTGATTTTTTTTCCTTTGTTTTTTAAAGGGTATAAAACCTTGGTTTTTCTTTTTGGGGCTTTTCCCTCCAGGGGGACCCCCCAAGAAAACCTTTTTTATAAAAAAATTGAAAATTTTTTTTAACCGGGTTTAAAATTTTAATTTTTTTTTTTACCAAATTTTTTAAAATTTTTACTCCTGTTTTTAAAATTTAATTGGAAGGCCCTACACTGTTTTAAAACTTTTTTTTTAAAATTCTTTTTTTTTAAAAAAAAACCACTTAAGTTTTCCTTTTTTTTCAAAAAAAATTTAAATTTTTTAATTTTGGCTCTCTTTAATGTTTTTAAAAAATTTTTTTGGCTTTGGGGTTTTGGGTAAAAAAAAAAAAGAAAAAAATTTTTTCTTTTTTTGGGGTGTTTTTAATTTTATTTAAAAAATTAAAAATTTTCCCCTTTTTTGAACGGGGGAGGGGTTCCCCTAGGTTCCGGCCCGCCCTTGTTCCCCTCCTTTCTTTAAAATAAAATTCATTGGGGGGCCAAAAGGGGGGCCCAAATTTTTTCCTTTAATTTTAAACCTTTTGGGGCCCCTTTGCGTTTTCAAAACTTCAAACACCGTGGTTTTTTAAAAAGAGGGGGTTTGCTTGAGAAAACCCCTTTTAAAGTCCGTTTAAAAAAGATGGAAGGTTTCAAAAAAAATTTTAATTTTTTTCGGAAAAGGAAAAATAGGTTTTTCAAAAAAATTTTTTTTTGGGGGGGGGCCAAGGGGAACCCGGGAAAAAGGGGAGAATTTAGCCCCCGGCCCAAGGGGGGCAAACGGGGGCAAATAAAAAAAAAACCCAAAGGGGGGAAAATTTTTTGGAGGGGGGCCGTTTCAAAGTGGAAAAAAGGACCCCCTCATGTTTGAGGGCGGGGGGTTTTTTTTTAAAATTTTTGGAAACGGCCGTTTTTTGGGGGCCTTGGCTTTCTTCTCGACCGGGTAAACGTTAATTTTAAAGCCTTTTTTTTTTTAAAATGAAATTTTTGGAAGTTTTGGGGGGGGTTTGGTTTTTGGGTTTTTTTTATAAATTTTGGGTTTTTTGTGCTGGGGGGCCTTTAAGGGTTAAGGGGAAATTAGGAAGTTTTCCCCTCGGCCCAATGTTTTGGAAAAGATTATTGTTTTTATTTGGGGGTTTTTAACTTTTTAAATCGGTTGGTTTTATGGGGGGGGGAATTTAACTTTTTTGGGATTAATTTTTAAATTTTGGGGGTTTTTTTTTTTATATTTTTTTTTTTTTCGGGTTTTTTATAAAGTTTATTTTTGTTTAGGCATTTTTTTTTAAATTTTTGAGTTTATTTTTTCCATTTAAAAAAATTTAAACTTTTTTTTAAACTCCAATTTTTTTTTTTTAAATTGGGGGCCTTTTTTTTGAGGGGGGTTGGTTTTAACCCCCCGTTTTTTTTTGGGAATTTTGGCTGGGGTTCCCAAAGGAAAAAGGGGGCTGTTAAAACCTTTTTTTGTTTTTAAAATTTTAAATTTTTTTTTTTTGGGGTAATTGGAAAAGTAATTGCCCAACGGGTGGGAAATCAAATTTTTTAATTTTGCCGTTTTCCAGTTGCTTTTTTTTCCAGGGGAAAAATTAAAAGGGGGTTTTTTGAAAAATTACTTCCCCTTAAGGGGCATTATTAGCTGTTTTCCCAAGCGGGGGTTTTCCTTTTAAAACATTTTGCCTTTAATCTTTTTTTGAAAATTTTCATTTTTTTGGGGGGGTTTTTTTTAAGGGAAACAGACGGGCAAAATTTTTGTATTTTTTTAGTTTTTTTTTTTTTTTTTCATTTTTTTCAAGGAACTTTTAAGACAACCTTATTAATGGAAAATACCCTTACACTTAAAGTATTGAATGGGTAACTTGTGGGCCCCTTTGGACCTTTTATAAGGAGGAAGGTGTACCGTCCTTGAGAAAGCTTTAATTTTTAAAATACAATTTTAATTTTAAAATTTAAAAAAAAATTTAAATAAATTTATAAAAGGGGAATTTGTTTAAACTTGGAAATTAAATCCCCAGGACAAAATTAATTTAAATAAAAAAAATAATAAGGGTTTTTGTTTTAAAAAGTTTTTGGTGTTTTTGGCCCCTGGTTTTTTTTCTTTCGGGGGGGTTTTTTTTTAAACGGAAAAAGGGGGCCCCCTTGAAACCCCAACCCTTTTTCTTTAGGGAAATATCAAGGCCTAAGGGTGTTTAACTTTCCACTTTATTAGGGTCTGTTTTTAGTTTAAAATTGTTTAATAAAATTTTTTAACCACGGGTTCTACAGTTACCTTTTTGGTGGGAAAAGGGTTAGGGGGGTTGATAAAAAGGGTTTTCCCAAATGAACAGGGAAAAAGGGTTTTTAAAACCCGCCATCTTTTTTTTTGTTTTGGTTTTAAGGGATTTTTTTCCCTTTTTTTTCCTTCGAAAAACGGGTTGTAAAAGTGGCCCTTAATTAAAGAGATGGGGGGGGGGCCCACCCAAAGAAGGGGAAAATCAACCACCCATGGGTTTTACGGTTTACTTTGGTTTGTTTTAAATTTTTTTTGGCATTCCCCTTTTTTTTTGGTCCCGTTTTTAAAACCGTTTCCCCAAAAATTGGGTTTTGGGTTTTTAAAACACGGGGCATTTTCTTTGTCCACTTCCTTTTGCCCCTTGGGCGGGGAAAAAAATTTTCCCAACCCCCTGAAAAAGACCCATTTAAGGGGGGGAAGCCTCCCCCCCAATCTTAAAAAGGTTTCCAAAATTTTAACCCCCCTTTTGGGGTCCCAAATTGGGTTTTTTGGGTGACATTTTCAGGGGGCCCGGGAGCCACAATTGGGGTTTTTTAAATTAGGCCCGGGGGTTGGAGGCAGTTTATGGTAATTGGGGGCGGGCCGGCAGGCCCTTTTGGGTTAAAGTTTTTTGCTGGGGAAAAACCTGGGGGGTTTGTGGGTTGCCCCCTTTAAACATTTAACATTCCTTTTGGGCCCCAGAAAAATTTTTGGAGTGCTAAGGGGTTTTGGGTTTTGAAAGGACAACCCATTTCCCCAAATGAAAAATTTTTTTCCCTGGTATTTTAAAAAAATAAACTTTTTTGGGGAATTTTTAAGTTTTGGGGGGTTCAAAAACGGGAACCCTAATTTTTTGGGGTTTTTTTGGTTTTTTTCCCACCTGTAGGAAGTTTGGGAGGGAAGTTTTGGGGAAAAATTTCCTTCGGGGTTTCCCCAACCAAACATTTGGGGGGTTGGGGAAATTAAAAAAGGGAAAAAGGGGTTTCACTCTTTTTTAAATTTTAAATGAAAATGGGGGTGGGGGGACCCAAAACAATTTTTTCACCAAAACCACTATGTGAGACGAAGGTAAAAGGAAATGGGAAAAAGGAAATTTTGATTTTCCATCGGGTCGATTAAAGGGAAACCCCTTTTTCGGGAAAAGGTTTTTTTAAAAATTGGGGTACGGGGCCTTTTTCAAATTTTAAATTGAGAATTCCTTTTTATTGAAAAAAAAGGGATGTTTTTTTTGGGGGAATGGGCAGAAAAGGTTTTTCTTACCAGGCATTGTGGGAAGTACTCGCCTTACCCCGGGGGGTTTTTTGGAAAAAAAAAGGGAGTTTTTTATTATGGCGTTAAAAAAAGCCCAGGAAAGGAGCCTCTGGGACCCCAAACCCCTGGACCCGGGGGGCCCATTTTTCCCAATTTGGCCCTTGCTTTTTTAAAACCCAAAAGGTTGGTGGAGAGAGAGTAATTAAAAGGGATTTTCCCCCCCCTTTGGGGTTTAATTTTAAATCGATAAAATTGTGAATTTTTCACTAATAATTTAAACCAAGGGGATGTTGGGGGAAAAGGTTAAGATTTCCTTTAAGCCCGACAAGGCCTTTCCCCAAGCATCCTTGGGGATTAAATTTCCGTCTGACTTGGCAAGGGGAACCTTGCTAAAAAAAATTTTTTGCTTTTTTAAAAAATTCATTGGGGGGCTTGGTTTAAAAATTTTTTTAAATGATTCAAGGGCCTTTTTGTAAAGGGAACTTCCAATTTTTTGGAAATGGCTTCTTTTTAAATTCCCCAAGAAAGGGAAAACATTTGGGGGTTTTCCGTTTTTTCCCCCTTCACCGGTTTTTGCGTTTGGTGGGGTTAAAAGAAGAAGAGGGGTTTCCAAAACCCCCAATTGAATTTTTTTTACTAGGTTTTCGGGGCCCAAATTTGAAACGGTTTGCTTTCTCGTTTTCTTCCAAATTTCTCCCTAAAGGTTGGGTTGATCTCCAATTTGTTTAATCTTGGGGGAGGGGGGGAAAAATTGGGCCTTTTTTTCCAAAAAAGGGGGGTTTTTCCCACCTTTAAAATTTTTAAATAAATTTTTAAATTCTTTAAAATCCAAAAAAATTGGGAAAAAAATTCTTTTCCAAAGGCAAAAAGGAAATAAAAACCTTAGCTTTTTTTAAGAAAAAGTTGCTTTTCAAACCCTTTTACTAGGCTTTAAAATTTTTTAAAGGACCCCTCCCAATTTTAATTTTTATTTCAAAAGGGCCCCTTTGCGAAGGGGGGAGGGACAGCCACCTTAAACGGGTTGGAAAGGGGACCTTCGTCAATTTTTTTTCGGTTTTTTGAAACGGTGAAAAAAGGGCCTTTTTTTGAAATCATTATTTTGTTTTGGGGTTTTTTACTCTAAAAAAAAAAAAAAAAAAAAAAATTTTAAAATTATTCCTATATTTTTCAAAAAGATTTTTTTATGGTTATTTTAAAATATGTTTTGGGTAAGGGGGTTTTTGGTAAATTATTCTTGAGCTTTTTTAAATTTTTATTTTCTTATATATAAATATCTATTATAGTTACCATTTTTTTTTGTCAAGGGGGCCCAATTTGGAATGGGAATTTTTTAAATTTGTTTTGCAAAAAAAACCACCCCATGGGAAATGGGAGGGCTCCCCCCAACAAGGCGGATTTCCGGGGGGGAAAAGGGCGATGGGGGAAGCATTTTGGTTTTTCCAGAGGTTTCAATGCCCCCCAAAAGGTTTTGGGGCCCCAAGGGAAAAAAACCCCCCGGTTGCTTTTTTTTTTGGGGGTAAAATAATGGTTTTTAGGTTTTTCCCAAAACCTTTTAAAAAAAAAATAATTTTTGGGTTTAAGGGGTTTTTTATTTTAGGGATTAAAAATAAATTAAATTTATCCCCCCGAAAGGGTCTTGTGATTTTTTCAACCCAACCCAATTAACAGGAACCCGGGGGTTCCATGCCCCAACCAAAATGTGTTTGGGGCACAAAGCCTTTGGGAATTAAAAAACTCCACCAGATTTTTATACCAAGAGTTCCCCGGCCCCCGTTTTTGGGGTTTTTCCTTTTCCCAGCAAAGAACCCGTACAAAAGGGTTGGGGGGCAAACAAATGAAAAAACTTTTTCGGGGGAAAATTGGGTAAACAACCCCAAATTTGTGGGAAAGTTGTTTAGGGAAAGGGGTTTTGTTTTGAGGGGTTGGGGTTTTTAATTGGGGGGCCCGGGGGTTCCCGTTTCGAAAATAAAACAAAACAGGGCCAAGAAGTTAAAAAGTTTACGCCCGGGGGATTTGAAAAAACGGAAATCCCCTTCCGGAAAAAATCCCCAAGGCCCAAAAATTTTAAACCAGAGTCTCACGGTAAAGGGGTTGGGTTGCCCCGGGGGAAAAGGGATTTTTTGGCCCCCCAAGGGAAAAAGAAACAGTCTTTCGGGGTTCCCCTGTCCTTATTAAACCCATTTATCCCAGGACCCGGTGGGGGTTTTGGGGAAGCCGGTTGGTTTTGGGGTTTGAAGGTCCATGTTATTTGAACCCTTAAATTTTAAAAAAATTTGGGTAAAGGTGGGTTTTTTGGCGTAAAAATAGGGTGCAAATCATTTCAATTTACACTAAAAATTTTCCAAAAGGAAAAAGCTTTCCGGGGGAGGGAAAATTTTTGAATTGTCCCTTTTGGCTGAATTGGGATTTACTTCAAAATCGGGTTTAAAAAAAGGGGGGTTGTTTTTAAAAGCTTTTAAAAACCAAAATTTTAAAAAAGTTTTTTCCCTTTTCCCCCCTTTGGAACAGGCCTTTTTAAAAGGGGGAAAATTTTTGGGGTTTCATTATTAAAAATTTATTAAATTTTTAAGGGGGGTTTTGAATTTAAATCGAAAAATTTTAAGGCCCGCATCAAATGTTTTTTTCTATTAAAAATTTTTAAAGGGTTTTTTTTTTTAGAAAACAATTTTGGGTGGGGTTATTTTTTCAATTAAAAAAAAGGAACCCAAATTTTAAATAATTTTTTTTTTTACAAAAATTTTTGGGTAGGGGTTTTTAAATTTAAAAGGGTTTTTTTGATATCGGTGTTTTTTCCTGGGGGTGGGGTTTATCCCTTTCTTAAAAAGAAATGGGACCCTTTCCCCTATTCCCCTTCCCAAACCCAGCTTTGGAAGGGGAGGGAAATGGGTTTTAGCAGCTTTTGTTTTTCACGGGATTTTTTATCGCCTGGGTTTTATTTTTGGCAATTGTTGTGTGTTTTTGTTGTCTTAAAATTTTTTGGGGAAACCCTTTTTAAGGAGGAAACTGATTTTTTTTGTTTATTGGTCACAAATTTTGGTTTTTGTACGATTTTTTTTGACGGTTTTTCATTTGGCTTTTTGAGTTTTGGAAAGGACACTTGGTAATTCCCGGGGCCAAAAGGAAAAGGGGGGAGGATTTTTTTGATTTTTTTCGGTTGTTTAAAAGGTGGTTTTTTTTGGGTTAATAATTGTATGGTGGGTTTTTTTGGGGGGTTTGGGAAGAACTTTTTTTCCCCTTTTTCCAAATTTTCTTTTAAAGGGGAATTAAAACCCCAAGAAAAGGGGGTGCGATAAAAATTTTATTTTTTTTAAATTTTTGTTTAGGGTTTTTGTTTAAATTTTTTAAGGCCCAAAAGGTTATTTAAAAATTTTTTTTCCCCTTTAAATAAAAAAAGGGCCAATTTGTTTTCCAAAAAATTTTTTTGGAAAAAATGTTTGGGGGGAAATGAAAATTAAATGGGGGGTTTGTAAACTTAAAGTTTTTTCAAATAATCAAATGGATCGTGATTTATCTGAGAAAAAATTCACGTTACTAAAATTGGGAAAAAAAAGACTAAAATTTCCCTTTTCGGACGGGAAACAGCGGCGGGTAAAAAGTGTTACGTTTGATATTAAGGGGATCTTTTTTAGTTTCTTGACATTGCCCATACTGCGCAAAAAAATTAAAACACAAAACCCCCTTTTTCTTCTCCCCTTTTTCCGTTTGAAGGGCTTCCACTCTCTCCAATCTTTTTTGGGAAATTGTTTTTTTTTGGGCCTTGGGGGAAATGTCCCCGAAATTTCCCAACCGGCACGGGCCTGTTTTTTTTTTTTTCCCTTTTTCCCTCTACCTCTACCTCTCCCTCGCCCTCCGTCAAATCACCTGATCTCTGTCGGGAAAGGAAATTGATATACCCTACAATGCAAATTTTGCCTTACGCTTTTTGTGTCGAAACCCCCTACATAATAACGATAGCACTGAAAAGAGTTCCCTTTACAAAAAGGGGTTTAAAGTTGCTTTGGTTCGGGGAAACCCTGAAAAACTGATGCTAGCAATTAATGTTAAAAAATTTACAAAAAACATAAAACAAATTATTCATTTTCCCATAGAGGGTCACATCCTATAGTTACCGATTTGAAAATTTACTGAAAAATTATTTTTTAATATTTTTCTAAAAAAACCCTCATCATTTGGGAAAGGGACATCTAGACGAGGTCGAGTTTGAACCCAGGGAAATTTGGGGGCTTACATTGGCCCCCGTAGGGTTAAACCAAAACCCAAATTTGAGGGGAACAAAAAATTAAAATTCACTGGAGGGCCCCATAACCTTTTCCCCCACTAGATGGGGGAAAAAAATTTACACAGTGTGGGCTTTAATGTTTTTAAATCAACATTTTTTGCAGTTTTTGGAGGTTTTTTGATATTTTTTTTAAAATTTCTAAAAATTTAAATAAAAAAAATTTTAAAAATAAATAGTTTTTTTTACAAAAACAGTTTTTTAAGGAAAAAATTCACTTTATAAAAAAAAAAAACCCGGGTTTTCCCTTTTGGGGGAAAAAATGGTTTTGGGACTTTTTTTTAAATGTAAGTTTTTCCCCCCTTTTTTTGGAAAATGCAGTTTTAAAAAAAAAAAATTTCACTTTAACCACTGAGGGCCCATAAAAGCTCCATTATTTTGCTATTTTTTTTTTCCTTTTTGATTAACCAAAATACATCTTTCACAAGTTGGATTCGTTGGTTGGGATTTGGATTATTTATAAAAAATTTTAAAATCAAAATTAAAAAAAGGAATTTAAATTTTTATTTTTTTGTCAAAGGTTTAGCATTTTTTTGAAAAGGGAAAAAACGTTTTTCAAAGTGTTACTTTATGATTAGAATCAACCTGAACAAGATGTTACTAAGATTTTTGTTGGGTTTTTAGTTTTTTAGTTTTAAATCAGTTTTAGATTTAAAAATTGGGGTGTGTTTTGGTTTGGGGTGGGGCCATTTTAGTTTGTTTTCAGTGTCCCCAAATTTTAAAATTTTGTGGTGGTTTTGAACTTTTTTTGGGGAAAAATTGTAAGATTTTTTTATGGGTTTAAAATGTATTCCTTTTGTGAGTGCGGTGTTTGTGTGGGGGTTGTGTGTGGTGTTTTTTTTTTTGTGTCGTGTCCCCAAAATTTATTTTGTGGTGGTTTCTGCATTTTTTTGAAAAATTAAAGATTTTTTTTTTTATAGCCTTACACATTTGTATTCCTGGTTGTTAGGGTTTTATGTGGGGGGTTGTTTTTGGGGTTTTGGGGGTTTTTTGTGGGGCGAGCATGTTTAATTTTGCTTTGTGGATGTTTTTTACATCGTTGGAAGTGTGCCATTTCTTTTTCGCCCTTGGGGATCTGCGTTTTTTTTTGATTTTGATGATGATTTTAATACATTTACTACGCGGTTTCTCCGGGCCCCCCCGGAAGACAAAAAGGTGACTTTTTTTTTTCACGCCAACTAATAACGGGATATTTTCCCAAAATTTAATTTTTTTTTTTGTAGATCTGTTAGAGTCGGGGAGCTTTTGAAAGTTTCAAAACCATTTGGACAAAGAGAAAATTTTTTTTAATTTGGGGGCAAAAGTCATTTGGGGGGTACAAAAATTACCCCCAAAGAAAAACCAGGGGTTAAGGTCTACTTGGTGCGTTTTCCCAGCCTGTCATGGGGTTTTTGAGGGTTTTAATTGTGGGCAGCACCCTCAAAATCCGCAGATTTATGGGGGGTTGCACGCCGCTCTTTGCCGTCATCAGGGGGAACTTTTTGGGGGAAAAGTGGGACCTCTCCGGGTGTGGAAGGTGTTCTACACCCTTTTGAGCCTCGGGGGGAGTTTTTTCCCTCAAGCTGCTGCCCCTTCAAGAAAAGCTTTTGTTTTTGGCCTTGGATCTGCTAAAAGGGGTCGTGAGCAATTTTCCCACTCTGGGTTTTAACCCTTTTGCACTAAATTCTCCCCCCAAAATTTGGATTTTTTAAAGGTTTCCCTTAACCCTTAACCCGGCCTTCTTTCCCGGGGGGAAAAAGTGCTTTCCTGCGTTCACTTCGGGGGTGTTTGGAGCTTCCGCTTTTCACCCCCCACCTTTTACCTCTCTAGGGGGATCAAAAGGCTAAATTTGCTCTGTGTCCGGTCGTGCTTTAAAAGGCTTTATGCCCGGGACCAAGGGCTTTCCGGAAGGGGCGCCCAAGCTCTTTTTTTCAGGGGCCCCCCCCCCCGCACAGGGGAGTCCCATATCAAAGCAACCCCTTTCACTTTGGGGTTGGGGACGTAAAAAACTATGGCTTTTTAAAGCAAAGGGAGTGCACCCCCCAAGGGGCATCAAAAAGTCTTTCCACAAGGGGCTTAGCCGCCTTTTGGGGTTTTGTTTAGGGGGGTGCCCAATGCGGAATAGGGCCCCCGCAGCCTTTTGGGCTTCCCCCTCATACCTTTTTTCCGTTACTACCGGTGGATTTTCCCCAAAAACCCTCGGGTAGCACATTCGGTTTTGGGGGGGGTGGGGTCTTCTTAGTCTTCCCCTGAAAACCGTTGGGAAAAAAACCAAAACAGGAGTGAGGGGCCCGGGCCCCCTGGCCATGTTCATTCCTGTCACCAAACTTTTTACTTTTTTTTTGGGGTATAGTTTATGTGCTTTGTGATTTGGGGTTACTATAATGTTTGTGTTTTTCTTTTGCATGTTTCATGCCCTGCTTTTTCCACACAGTTAGGTGTGGCGTAAACCTTTGCGGGTTTCCCTTGTTTAAGGGGACGTGTCAGGCCCGCCTCTCCAAAAGGGGGGACCGGTTTCTTCTCTGGCTTTCAAAACCTTCACTTTTGGTGTATTGGGAAAATCGGGGGAGCTGCCCATGTCTCTCCCATAGGTGGATCTCGAACCGGGGAGGGTAAAAGGGAAAAACAATCGTTTACTGTCGTAACCCCGGTTCTCTGAAACATCGAGTGGAGGGGACCCACCAGCTTTGCCCCCCTTGCCGGAAAGGGGAAGGGAAAAATACTTACTGGGAAAAAATAGCAGCGGCACAGCGGTTTTTATGCCCCTAGGTGAGGGGGGGTGGCCCACCTGGCTTTTGGGTCGCGTTTCTGTCTGTCTAGCCAGACCTTTGGGGCAATTGGAGCTTCTGCAGAGGTCAGGTTCGGATGGGCCCCTTTCCCTTAGGTGGTTCTCCCCACTCGATGTTTCAAAAGAACCGGGGGTTTTACGACAGTAACCCCCTTGTTATTGGGTTAATGTGCGGGGAGTTTTTTAAAAGGGCCGGGGAGAGAAAAGGAGGGCCCGGTGTGTTTGTTCCCCGTTGTTCTTGCGTTACCGATTAAAAAGTTCGAAACGAGCCCCCTTTGTCTGTTGTCTTTAAAACATTACAGTACTTCTCCAAAATTCGAAGTGCAAACTGAGGGCGTTTGCCGCAAATAAACAGTCCAATTTTATGGGTATTGGGGGGACGGACGATTGTATGTTCGCGGCCTTAATTTGCCCCATCAGGAGGCTTTTTGTTTTTTTTTACTATCTGGGCCGCGCGTTTTTTCTTTTGGGGATGCAGCGGGTTTTTGAGCCCGCAATTTTAAGATTTTGACGTTTAGTCTATGTTGCCCCAAAAAGAATCCTCCGCCATCCTCACGCGTCAGTGAAAATGTGATTTGTGTGCAATGATTTCCACCAAACCCCCTTTCCCTGCTGGATGTGCAGAGCAGACTTTACTTAGTTTTAAAAAAGGTTTTTTTAAATTTTTTTTTATAAAAAAAAGCAAAAAAAATGTTTAGGCGAATTTTTGAGTGTAGCGGTGGTTTTTTCTTTGGGAATAGAAATCGGGGGACAGCTTTTCACTCGTACGGGAAATCTGTCATGCGAGATCTCGTTTTCACCCCTAATATATAAATTTTTATATATTTTTATAATTATATATATTATATATATATTTATGTTGATTTATATATAAAATATATTTTATATATTTATTTATTTATATATTTATATATATTAAAAAAAAAACACAACACACACACACACAATTTTAATTTACAAACCCTTTTTTTATATGCGATTTTAAATTTATTTGACAGCACTAATATCATGTATATACCAATGTTTATGATAATAAATACCCAAAAAACACCCTAACAAAATGAAAAAAAATTACATGAAAATTTTTAATGAAATTTTAAAAAAATTTTAAAAAAAATATTATATTAAAGTAAATAATTCAAAAAAAACTCATCATGCACAAACCCTTTTATGGGCCCGCGGGTGCCCAAACATTGGAAAACTAATGCCCGTATCATCTGGGGCGTCCCCCCTTTTTTCACCGCGGGGACCAAATAAGGAAACATGAGAAGTGGGTCATGGAAATTTTTTCCCAAAATCTGGATGTTCCACCCTTCGGGGGGGAGTCTTCCTTTCCCGCGGTGTCTGTGTTTGTTCACTGTGTGCAGAAATGAAAACCCGCAATTTGAAAACCCGAAACCCTGTTTCCAGGGCTAGAAAACAAGCGTTAGTCCGTGAAGAAGAACCCAAAATTGCACAACCCAAAAAGTTACAGCAGTGATCGTCATACTCACTACGTTATGTCAGGGGTTTTTGATGTCGTGATCCCGGGGAGTAAAGGGCCAGTGCAGACGAAGGGTTTTTGGAGATGATTTTTGCGAATGAGGAGAACACAACCACGGGGGGTGTCGGGGAGGGCCCGATCTTTTCCCGGGGTTTGGGCACGGCCTCCACTGACCCCTTTAAAGCATCAGAGGGGAAGACACCCCCTATGAGGTTTAAACATGCAAAATTTTTTAATTTCCTTTATTTTAGAATGGAATTCTAGGGTTTGTGCTTACCCATAAATGAATTTTTGTTTTCCCCCTATTTTCCCTTTAAAAAAATTAAAAAAATAGGGAAATAAATTTTTTAAAAAAAAATTTGGTTTTAATTTTTAAATTTTTCAGAGCCTCAGTAAGTATACATAAAATTATTTAAAAAATTTTAAAAATATACAGTATAAAAGTATTTAAAATTAAAAAACATTAGATGGAAAAAATAAAGGGAAAAATTTGAAAGTTTTCTTTGGCAATTGACCCGAAAAGTTAGGGTTAACGGGGGAAAAACATTTTGATTTGAAACCCCCTATTTTTTTTAAAAAAAATTTTTGTATTTTATACAAGGGATTTAATGCAATTAAAATCGAATAATGTAATTAAATTACAGGAAAAAATTAGTAATCCCCTTTAAATTTTTTTTTCAAGGGACAAGTAATTAAATAAATGACAGAAATTAGGTTTGTTTAAATTTAATTTCAAACCCAAAACCTGTTTGTAACACTGTAATGTAAGGTCCAAGTATTTTTCATTATGAGATACAGTCCCATTCAGTGTGCACTAAACGTTATTTTTATACTAAAAAATTGTAGGGATATGTAGTGTTAGGGATTTCCCTCCGAGATCTATCATTAAACCCATCCCAAACATTACCCATCATTACTTATCTGGGTTTTCGTTTTTTTGTACATTGAAAAATGGTCCCTAAACCCTACTTAATGAGGCAAACACAATAACTAAATTATTTTTATAATGTTTTTTTATTGATTAATAACCCCCTTCTAAATGCATTTGGCTATAAAAACTATATTTTAAAACATGAAAATAAATTTTTCTTAAACTAATTTGATTATTATAAAATTTAGCGACCATTTTCTTTTTAATTGGGCCCAAATTTTTTTTATTTTTTTTAGCGGGGTTGGGGGCGTTTTAACGTTGACCAGGTTGAAATGTTGTAATGTAAATAGGGGTTTTTGCAACCCCAAGCAACTTCCCCACAGGTGGGTTTTCCTTCAAAAACAGCCTTTTTAATTTTCCCAAAATTTAAAAGGGCCCGGGGGCGAAAAGCCCGAAATTACAAAAACTTGCATCTTAGATTTGATCTAATAAAGATAACCCCTGTTTTTTTGTTTATACATAGTTTAAATATTTTAGGGTTTCAAGTAATTGAAATTGTAGGCTATTAAAAAAAATAAAAACAATTTTTAAAAGAAATTTAAAAGTAATTTGGCCGTTTTAAAAATTAAAAGTTTAAATGTTTTTTGTCATTCATTTGATGAGGAATGATATTTTTCGCTCGGGCCTTTTTTTTCTTGTATTGAGAAATTTTATTATGTAATCCAAAAGGGAAGTGCCGCCTTTCGGGAAATTTTTCTTTTTTGAATGACACAATTTGTTTAAATTTTAAATTTTTTCATACAAATTGGAAAAAAAAACTAAAAACAGTGAAAGGTGAGATTGTAAACCTTCCGATTTAAACGGTGAATCTAAATTTTAAAAACAAAAGTGATTCATTTCGAGCGGGAAAAAAAAATTAAATCTGCGGGTTTCTTCATTTAAGGGAAACTAACCCGATAGCATATTTTCTGAAATAGCTATGGGTTTTATGATATCATTTTCTAAAATAATAATTTAAAAAATATTTAAATTTTAAAATTTAAATTTTTAAGTTAAAGTTTTACTAATTTTGCTACGTCATTGTCGTTTTTTTTATTTTTTTAAAAGGTTCTATTTAGCTTTACTTTATTTTTTTTGCTGTTTTAGTGGGAATGCTTTTTTATTTTTATTTTTTTTTGGGTTTATTTCAGTTTGCTTTTAAACCCATTTAATAGTTTTTTGCTAAAAAATAACAACCTAAAGTAGATTAAATATAAATTAAAAAATAAAAAGTCTGTGGGTTAAAAATAAGTGATTTTGAAAATTAAAATCTTTTTAATTTTCCCCCTTTTAGTAATCTTTTAAAATGTCCTTTAGTTTTTTATGAAAATTGTAGTAGTAATTTAAAAAACATTTTTTTTTTCCAGGGATTTTTTTTTTATTTTTTCACAAATTTTATATATATTTTTAAATCATTGCTTTTTGATTTGATTTATGTCATTCTTTTATCTCTTTAATTTCTCAGTTTATGTCCTCGACGCATTTAAGAAGAGAAAGCCGGGAAGGGCATCCGGGGGTGAAGGAGGAACTTCCCGAGAAGGCGCGGTCGAGGAGGGAGGTGATAGGGGGAGCGGCTGTGCAATTTCATTCGAAAATGATTTCAGAGGCAGTCCACTAACCCCCTATCATTCTTTTTCTCTAAAAAACTTATGTGCGCTGAGGCAGTCAGTTCACATGTCAAAAATTTAGGGAAAGGGCAGGTTTTAGGCGGTGAAGGTACAATCCCGGGAGTTCCCTCATTTTGGGCTTCAGATGTGTTTTTTCATGAGTTGTGTTTTTGATGAGGGTTCAGTGAGCAGATATTTTTGATGTGGACTCAAAAGGGTGTTTTTATGGGGGTCAAGATTCCCCCCGGACCTAAATTTTTTTTCGGACAGAGGAAGCTGTTTACCGCCCAAAATCGGTTCTTGGATCTGTCTCTCTCTTGGAAAAGCTGCCGGGTCCCCAAAAAGAAACTTTTTTGAGTCCAAAGGGAAAATTGTAATTTGGCCAAATTTTTTTTAAAAAATGGCAAAGAATAAAGTTGGGAAAGTAAAAATTTTCTGTAAAGAATAAGAAACAAAATTTTTTTTCATAAATCCAATGACCGTACATTTTTGATGTTTAAAACCCCCCAAACTAAAATTATGGGTATATGTTTATGCACATAGAAAAAACTATTTTAAATAAAATTTTTTAAAAATTTTTAAATTTTTTACTAGGCTATTTCGATCAGACTTCCCAAAAACCGTTGCCAAACTAAACTCAAAAAATTTTGAAAAGGTTTGCGTCATGGGAAAACTGGTTTTTTAAAAAACCACGTTCCGTTTTTTGGTGATTATGCTTTTTCCCTGCTGGACCCCGTGGGGTTTTGGGTTTTTGCATGAAAGGGAAAAAACAGGGTCTTTTTACTGTGGGCAGAGACTTTTAAAGATGAAAAACGCTTTTTAAAAAAATGCTTTAAAAAATCCCCTCCACCAGAAAAAGGGGCCCAAAATTTACTTGATAAAGATGCAACTGAAAGATTGGGTTTGTCATCTCCGAGAAAACCAAACTAACCATAACGTGGGAAAGCTTTCTGTGTTTCCTTTTCGTGTGTTAGCAAGTGAAAGGGGGATTGGATTTTTTCCGGCATGGGGTTTTGTTGCCCTCCAGTGGGAGGGTGGATGTTCTGCACTGTGAGGTGGGGTAAGATCATTTTAAAAATTGAAAAGTTCTCAGTTGTTTGTTTTTTGGGGTATTAAGTCATATAAATCCTTTGAGATAAAACCGACACACTAGTTTCATCCCGTAAGATTACAGGGGCTTGTAAAAGGGAACGAGGAGCACAACCTTAAGGGTTTTTGAAGTTCCAGTTTGTGTAAAAACCCACTTTTGGTATTTCCCCCCGCATTTAATTTCCCCACTTTTGTAACAGAGTTTAATAAAGCTGTTAAATTCATGCATTAAAAGGGGGTTTAAATCGACATTTAGTGTTTGCGTTTTACTGCATTATTAATGTCTTTATGTTTTTTGTGTTATCCAAACCTAATTGTGGTTGCTAGTTTAGAATTTCACATTTCAGCATTATCCTAATCTGTGTGTTTTCATTTTTCCCTTTAGGGAAACCCCCTTTTACTCTTTTAACCCTTTGTTTTAAAATATTTTCAATCGCGATTTTTTTCCAAAAAAATTTCTGTATTTTGCTGCAATTTTTTATAGTGTTGACCTGGCAACTGGTAAATACACTAAGTTTCGTCATGGGTGGCCGTGTGGAAGTTTCTAAAACAAGTGTGTTTCAAAATAGCCCGTGTTATAGTGTGTGTTCCCCCAAAAACACACACACCAAAAACACACAACACACCACAAAACACACACACACACACCCACACAAAACACACACCCCACACCCCCACACCCACACACACACACAGTAAAATCTGGTTCCCTTTATGTTCAAGTTCTCAATCATTTATTGTTCAGTCAGAGTGTCTTTTATAACTGGTTTTGAGATCTTTAAAACATTTTCATTTCTTTTCTTCAGCCCCCTGAAAACCAAAAAGAAAACCCAGAGTTCCGTTATGACCGGGTGTTAACCAGAGTTTTGGGTTTTGGAGTTGGTTTTTGCTGGCTAGGGGGTTTTTCTTTTCTTCTTGGTTTCCCCGGGTTTTCTTCAACCCCGCCCGGACGACCGCTGGGCTCCGGGGCCCCAAAAAATTCACCACCTTTATTGGTTTCGGGGACGGGGGGAAAAAAAACTTTTTTGTCGCAAAGGGAATTTTGACACATTCTTTTTTTTTTTGTACATTTGAGGATGCAGGGGTTTTTGGGGGAAAAAGGGGGGGAAAGGGGGCTTGTTTACATCAGCCCAATTGTTGGGTTTGGGTTTAATGTTGATCTTGGGGGGCGTGGGTTGTTGAGGAGGGGGGGGCCCAAAGCAGGCTTGTGTTAGATATAAGAAAAAGGGGGGGGGTTTAAATGATCCAAACCTAAAACCTATTTCCTGGGGGATTGAGTTTTTATAGATGGTTTTTAAATTGTGCTGGGGCAAAAAATTAATCGCATCAAAATAAAAAGTTTGGTTTTTTTAAAATTTATTTATGTGTGTGTACTGGTAAAAATTATTTTGTATATATAAATTCACACAAAAATTTATGTTTATAATTAAAAAAAAAATTTGTTTATATTCGTGTATATATATTTACTTTAAATTTATTTTATTTAAAAAAACAAATTTTTTTTAAAAATTTTTTGGGGTTACCATTTTTTATGTGTGTGTGATTTTTTCATATTTATATATATTATAAAAAAAATTTTACACAGTTTCACACAATTTAAAAATCGTAAAAAATTTAATTTTTTGCCCAGCACTAGTTTTAATAAAAAAAAAATTGGAAAAGAAAAAATGATGGATGAATCACAATAGCATTTCGTACAAAAAAGTCTTTAATTTTCATTTCATGCACACTTTAAAAGTGTTCACCCTTTTCCACCGGGTTTAAATTATTTACATGCGACTTCAAAAAAGGCAGCGTGGCATCCAAAAAGGGGTGCTATTGGGGTTTCACAGAAGGGTTGGAAAAATGATGAAGGCGGTAAAAAAAGAAGAAAATTTGCTCCGCATTTTAAAGTGTGATTAGGATAAACCTGTTTGTTGGTTTTCTCCCCGTGGATGTGGGGCGACGTGTCTTCCCTTTTGGGTTCGTGGTTGATCTCCTTTTTTTTCTTGGGGTCACCTGTAGAAGTTCCCCTTCCTTTTTTTGTGCGTTCGGATTGCAAAACCAGATAAATAAAATAAACACATGCTCCCCCTCCAAATCAGTGTGCGAGGCACTTTCAGAGTTTCCCCCGGGTGGGGCAGGATTTTGTCTGCCGGTGGTGAAAGATGACTGGGGTCCCCGGGGTGATTTTCAAATTTTTGGGGGCACCCCGTCGAAACCCTGTTGTAGTAGACAATGTAGTTTGACATGAAGGGTATTTTTTTTTATTGGGACGTGAAAAAAAGGTGGGGGGGCAGGGTGTAATGGTTTTGATGTGGTGTTACCAATTTCCGATGACCACAGAGGGACTCCCCTAATCTTGGGTTTTTGTTGCGGTGTGCCGAAAAAAACCAGGCCCAAAAAAGTGCAAATCATGTCTCCGGTTCCACTCGGGGATTTTTTGGAAAAAAAACAGAATAAAATGTGTTAGAAAAGCATATTGATGCAGACATAAAACAGGATTACTTTGGGGAAAGTGAAAAATTTGTCCCCCCTTTACTTTACTGGGATAGGGGAGAGGGGGGGTGAGCAGGGACAATATAATTTTTTTGTTGACCACTAAAAAATTTTTACCCTCAAGAAACATGGTGTGTTAAAAAAAGAAAAGCTAGTTAAAATTTTTTTTTCTTCAACGATGTTTATTTTTGGGGTCACAGGGGTAAAAAAAAGTTCCCCGTTTTTAGTCTCTCAGCGGAATCGTTGGATTTAGGTGCCCCTATTTATATCAGAGGTTAAATTTGGGTTGGAAAAAGCCCTTTTTTTTTCTAAAAATTTTGACACTTTTTTTTTGTAGGAAAACATACTAACCCTTTTTAAGGGCCCCCCCAGGAAAAAAAATTTTAAAATAATAAAAAAAATCCAGTTCTTTCCCCCTTTAAAAAGGGCCCGTTCTGGCCCCTTTTTGTGATTTGGGCAATCGGGTTTTAATATTAAAAAATCTGTGTATTGCACATTTAACATGGGTTTTTAAAATACACTGTCAAAAAGGTTTTAAGGGAAATTTTTATTTCAGCAAAAAAAAATGGTTTATTAAAATTTTTAAATTTAAATTTTGGCTTTTTTCAATCATTCCTCTAAATTTTGAGGCCCCGCCCCTCCCTCAGGGTTTCAAAGTCATCGCTGGGGGCTCGATTCCCGGGTTTGAAGACCAAAAAGTTTTTTTCTGATGCAGGGGAACGGTAGATTTAAATAGATGGGAATTTGCCCAGAGATTGGATGGTTTTGTGTGTGTGTGGGACATGTGATTTTTTTGCCCCTTGAGTGCTTTTAGAGTATTTGTAAATTTTAAAGTTTTGTCTTTTGGGCATTTTTATTATTATTACCCGTTTAGTAGAAAGGAAGGGGCCGGACATCAACAGCCCCAGTAAGCCCCCTGAAGATGGGCCCCTTGTCCCTCAACAAAACCCCCAGGTCAGCCTTTTTTGTTGCATCCTTTTCTGCTTTTTAGCTTCGCCAAAAGAGTGGGAAAACCTGGGGCCCCGTGACTTTGTTTGGTTTTTTCAACCCCGGTCGTTTCTTTGTCTTCTTTTTCCCCGACTCTTCCCTGTAGTTTTAAAATGTAATTTTCAAAAAGAAGTGTGTCAATTTAAAACGTAAAAAAGAAAAGTGTCAGGAAAAAGTTGTGTGTATTATGTGTGTTTATTTTAGAGACTAAAAATTCACCTGAAGGCAAGAAAAGCAGGGAAATCCAAAATTTTGGGGGGTTTTTGGTCCATACAACGCCCATTTCAAATTTGCTTTCCCCCTTGGGCCAAACTTGTTCCAAAAACTGCGGGGCCCTTACAGAATCCCCTCAACTCGTACATTTTCAAAAAGTCTTTTTTCCGGGGTCCCTACCCATTGCCCCAGAATAGGGGGGGATTCGGACACCTTTAGGGGGCCCCCACTGAGTGAACCCCCCCGAACTCCCCCTTTCCCCCCCCCACCCCTCCAAGCCACACCCCCATCCCACGAAACCCCCTTTTTCTCCCCCCCATTACCCACTATTTTGGCCAAAAAAGTCCCGGTTTACCCCCTCCCCCAAACCTTTGAAGCCCCCGCACCCCAACCCCGAACCCCCTATTTGTCCGATTTGCCCCCTATAGTGACCCAAAAGCCCCGTTTTACCCCCTCCCCCCACCTAAGCCACGGCCCCCCCCCTCCCACGAACCCCCTATTTGTCCCAATTTCCCACTATTGGGGCCAAAATCCCCTTGACCCCCCCCCACCTCTAAGCCACGCCCCGTCCCACGAACCCCCCTATTTGTCCGAAATTTCCCCCTATAGGGGCCCAAAAAGTCCCCTTGACCCCCTCCCCCGACCTTTAAACCCGCCCCCCCTCCCGAAACCCCCCCATTTGTCCGAATTTCCCATTTAGTGGCCAAAAGTCCCGTTGACCCCCTCCCCCCAAATCTAAGCCACGCCCCCCTCCCCGAAAAACCCCATTTGTCCCATTGCCCACTATTGTGCCCAAATGTTTCCCCTTGACCCCCCCCCAGACCCCCTAAGCCCCGCCCCCTTTCCCCGGGAAACCCCCTATTTCCCATTTTCCCACTATAGTGGCCAATGTCCCCTTTTTACCCCCCCCACCTTTAAAACCCCGCCCCCCTCCCATGAAAACCCCCTTTTGTTTTTCCCATTGGCCCCCCTATGTGGCCAAATGTTCCCCTTGACCCCCCCCCCCGCCTCTAAGCCCGCCCCATCCCCCCGAACCCACTTTTTGTCCCATTGCCCACTATAGTGGGGGAAATGTCCCTTTTACCCCCCCCCCGCCTCTAAGCCACCCCCCGCCCCCCCCAAAATCCCCCGGAAAAAATATTTGTGGGGGGAGACGTGGCCCAAATCGGGGGGCCCGGGGACCCCCCACCCCTTTTAAATGGGGGTCCCACAAAATATTTGTCCGGGGGGTTTCCCATATAGGGGGAAATTCCCCGTTTTCCCCCCTCCCAAAGGGGCCAAACCCCCTTTTTCCCCCCGGGGGGAACCCCAATTTTTTGGGGAAATTTCCCCCCACTTTGGGCCAAAAAAAGGGGTTTTTTTACCCCCTTTTCCCCCGGCCCTCCGGGCAAGCCCCCTTTTGGAAAATTTTTTGTTTGGGTTTTTTCCCAACCCCCTTAAGTTCCCCTTTTTTGCCCCGTCTTGCACCCCTCCCCGCTTAACCACGCCCCTTTTTCCCCCCCAAACCCCATTTTTTAAAATTTAAAAGGAAAAGGGGGGCCCGGGGGTTTACCCCCGACCTCAAAAAACCAGCCCCCCCAAAAAAAACCCCCCCATTTTTTTTTCCCCAGTTTTTTTGTGGCCAAAAAAAACCCGTTGCCCCCCACCTTAACCACCCCCAAACCCAGAAAATTTATTTGGTTACATTTGCCCAAAAAAAATAAATGGGGAAAATTTTTCCCGTTTACCCCCCGGGGGGCCCCAAGCCCCGGGGGTCCCACGAAAAACCCCTTTTTTTGTTTCCCATTTATAAAAAAATTTTCCCAAAAATTTCCCCTTTACCCCTTTTTTTAATTTAAACCCCCCAGCCCCCCGGTCCCCCGCCCAATTTTTGTCCCCAGCCCCTTTAGGGACCAACAAAAAGTTTCCCGTTTGGAACCCCCCAAAAAACCCCTTTTAAAAACAAGCACCTCCACAAAACCCATTAAAATTTGTTAATTTCCCCTTTAATAAAATTCCGTTTTAACTTTTTCCCACCTTTAAAGGCCCCGTTTTAAAACCCCCCAAAATGTTCAAAAAAAAAAATAGTGGGTTTGTTAAAGGGGAGGGTGGCTTGGGGGGTTGGGGGTGGATGGGGGGTTAAGGGAATTTATTTTTTTTAATTTTGGGTTTTAAGCCCCGGCAAAAATTTTTGGGGTTTTCCCCTTTGGGGGGGGTTTTTGGGTTGGGAAAAGTGTTGGGGGGGGTTGGGAGGTGGGAAGGGGGTTCACCCCGGTTCGGCCCCCTAAAAATGGCCAAACCCCCATTTGGGGCAAATTTGGTAGGGATACTTTGCCGGCATTTGGGGTTAATTTGGGGCCAAAAAAAATTTATTAAAATTTTAAAAGGGGGAAAATTTTTAAATTAAATTTTTTTTTTAAGGTCCCCCCGGGGACATTTTTTCTCCACTGGACCCTTTTTGATGGGGGGGTTGTTTGTAAAGCCACCCAAAATGGAAAAACCCCCCTGGTTGGGTTTGTTCCCCGGGGGCCCCGCCCCCGCTGTCCCCCGTTTTTAAATTTCCCAAAAAACCCCATCTTTTTAAAATTAAAAAAGGGGGGAAAAGGGGGGGTGGGGGGTTTCCAAAATTTACCATTTTAAGGAAACAAAATCCTTTCAAAAAAAAAATTGTAAAAAATTTTTTTTTCAGCGGAATGCGCCCCAAAAGGGGGCAAAAATTTCCCTTCGGTCCAAAACCCCTTTCTATTCCCTTTAATCCTTCCCCTTTTTTCCCCTTTAAGGGTTTGGGGGCAATTTTAATTTTACTATTTTTCTTGGACCAAAGGATTTGGAACAAAAAGTTTTTTTTTATTTTTGGGATGACGTTTACACTTTGGCCCCTCGGGGAGGGGCTGTCGGGGGGGGAAAGGGGGTTTGTCAAAAGGGTTGATTTTAAAAAACCCTTTTATTTTACTTCCCTTTTCTGTAAAAATTAAAATTTAAAAAACAAAAAAACCAAAACATCCCGACCTTTAAATTTGGTAAATTTTTTACCTTTTTGTGCCAGCTTTTTTCGCGAAATTTAACCCACGCTTTAACAGGATTACCCCTTTTCCCTTTCCCTGTTTACGTTGGGACGTATTTTTTTTAGGGGTTTAAAAACCCTTCCAACGTCCTTTTTTAAAATATTTTCAAAAAACCCCAAATTAAAACCCCCAAAACCCTTTCGAACCCTTGCCCCAAATTTTCAAAAACCCCATTAAATTGGGGTTTTTAAATTTTTGGCCATTTTTTTTAAAAAAAAACAAATTTTTTTCCTTTTTTTACAACAACCCCCCTTTAAAAGTCCTTTAAAGTTTTAATAAGTCTAAAACGTAAGAACCCCATAAGGAAAAAAAACTAGGCCATTGAAAAAATTTAAATTTTTAAAAGGGGGAATTTTAAAGAAAACCCTTAAAAATTAAATTTTTTTTGGGGTTTTTATTTTTTAACCTTCTTTCGGAAAAAATTTCATGCGCGCTTTCCCCCCCCTTTTCCCCATTTGGGTTTGGGACACCAAGTGCCCCTTCCCAAAATGACAAAAAAATTTTGGGGCACTCGAATTTAGAAAAAAGGAAATTTTTTAAAATGTTTTTTTTGTGGGGGGGAAAAAGTTTTTCCCCTCAGAATTCGGCAAATTTAAAAAAAGGGAAAAATAAATAATTTTTTTATTTTATTTTGGGTAGGGACATTTTCAAATTTTTTGTTTTGTTTTGGGAAAAAAACAATTAAAAGGTAGGTTAAAAAAATATATTATATATATTTATTATATTTTTTATATATTAAAATATATATAAATTATATTATAAAATAATTTTTTTAAAAAGGAAAAACAAAAAAAAATTTTACTTTTTTAACCAAAAATTCTTGGAAACCTTTTTTGGCAAAGAAAATTTAAAAAAATCCCTGTTAACGTCCCCAAAGACGATTAAAACCCCGAGGTTTTGCCAGGAGTTGTGGCTGACCGTTTTAAAACCCTCGTTTTCTAAACCAAAACCTTCCCCTTTTTAAACTCCCAAAATTTGTTTTGTTGCCCCCCAAAAAATTAAAATTTAGGTTTTTTTTGTTTACCGTTTCAAAAAACCCAAACAAACCCCCAAAAAAAACCAAACCCAAAACAACAAAAAAAAAACAATAAAAAACCCCCAGCCCAATCCCCCACCTTTAAAAACCCGCCCTTTCCGGACAAAACCCCTTGGGTATTTGGGGGTTTGTTTCCCTTTTTTTAACCTTTAAATTTGGGGGGGAAATTAAATTTCCCCAATTATGAAATTTTTTTTCCTATTGAGGAGTTTCTTTCTTTCTCCAAAAAAATCTTTTAAGTTTTATTAATTTTTTTATAAAAAAATGAAGGCTTTTTTAAGGCTTTTCCAAAAAAGGCTTTAAAGGGGTCCCTTTTTGGGGGACGCCCAATGTTTTGGTTTTTTTTTTTGTGTAAAAGAAAGAAAATCTGGTTTTGGGAAAAAATGGGGAAATTTACAAAAAACAAACTTTTTACAATTTAAAAATTAAAAATTCTAAAAAAATGTTTTAAACCCAAACCCTTTTTACTTCGGTTTTCCCCCATAGAACAAACGTGGGAATCATGTTTTTTTAAAATTGGGGTTTCCAAAAAATTTAACCCAAGTTGTTTGGGTTAACTAAAAAACCAAATTTTAAGCCCAAAAATTTTAAAAAACCGGCCTGTGTTGTGTTTTGTTGGGGTTTTTTTCCATTCTTAAATTTTTGGGCCCATTTAAAATTTTGAAATTGCCTTTTTTATAAACCGGAAGGGGTCCGGCCAAAGTTTTAGGGGAAAAACAAAAAACCGTTTTCCCCCTTGGTTGGTGGGTTCAAAAAAAATTCCCTCCCCGGCCCTTAACTCTTTGGGGTTTCTTTGGAAATTTTTTTTTTCCCGGCCCAAAAAAACCCTTTTTTGTGCCTTTTTTTCACCCCAAACCCCCCGCACTGTGGGTTTTTCGGATTCCTGGGTCGCTGCCCCGTCCTTGGGGAAATTCGATTTTTAAAAAATTTTGGCCCATTACGTTACGTAGGTTTTTCCCATTCCAAAAAAACTTTTCCGGGGAAAAAATTTGGCCCCAAAAAAAAACCAAAATTTTACTCAAAAACCCCAATTTTTAATTTACCCAAAATTTCATTTTTAAAAAGCCCGTTTTAAAACCTGGATCCCTTTTTTCTTAACGGTGGCCCAAAACCTTCTGCAGGGGGAAAAAAAACATTTCACCCCTTTAAACCCAAGGTGGTTTGGGGGACAAACTGAAAAAAAAAGAAAAAAAAATTAAAATTAAAAAAAAATTTTTTCCCAATAATTTAGATAAAAAATTTGAAAAAAATTAAATTCTTTTTAAATTGTTTTTTTTCTGTTTTTGGGGGGAAAACAAGGGTTTATTAAATTTTTAAATAAACGGCCTTTTTAATTTTAAAAAAAATGGAAAATTAATAAATTAAAAATTTATTTTAATTTTGAGTTTTAGTTTCCCTTGGGACCCTTTTTCCCTTTTATTTTGGGGTTAAATTGATGGGGGTTTTTTAAAAAAACCCAAACTAAAATTTTGGGAAAAGGAAATTAAGGCGGCTAAAAATTTTAAAACCCATTTATCGTGTTATGGGAAATTTATATTTTAATAAATCTATTTATTTTTTATATAAAAATTTTAACCCATGGGGAAAAAATTAAACGCCTGGGGGACTTTTCAAAAACCCCAAATTTTTTATTTAAAAAAGGAAAAGTTTTTCCTTTTTTTGGGAAAAACGGGGAAAAATTTTAAAAAAGATCTGTTAAAACCCAACCAACAACAACGAGAAACCCCTTATTTCGGAAAAAAAAAAATGGGGGGCAATGTACGGGAAAAAACGCAAAGTTTTAAAGGGGGCTGAAAGGAATTTCCCTTCGCCTTTTACTTTGTGGGGGATGTTTGGGGTTTAAATCCCTCCTTTGGGTTGTTGGGAACCCAGCAATCCACCAAACCAAAAAAACAACCACCCTAACAAAAAAAAAAACAAAACCCAAAAAGGACCTTTTTCCATAACACTTTCACCTTCACCCCTTAAACCAACCACCGACCCAGGGGCCACTGGGCCCCTCCCTTTTTCCCCGGGGCCGGGGCAATTTTTCCCGGATTCCCCATTTTGTGAGGGAAAGGAAAGGGGGTTTGTGGGTGTGTTTTTTTTTTAATTTATTGGAAAAATCCCTTTTTTCGCCCCGAAGCCCAAGTTATCCCGTATTTTCTTTTATTGGGGGGTTTCATAACAAAATACGGTTAAAAAGCCCCCCCACTTTTCCCCAGGGCTGTTACTGTTTTTAGAAACTAAAAATTCTTTTTTTTTTGTCTTTAACCAAAAGGCCCCGTTTTAAAAAATTTTTTAATTTCGTTTAAAAAGTTTTTTAAAATTTTTTTTTGTTTTCGCGGAAAAAAAAACTCAAAACCGGGTTTTAAACAAACCCATTGGGGAATTCAAAATTGATCTGAAAATTTCAATTTTGTTTCATTTTTTTTATTGGAAAATTTCTTCCCGTATTGGGTTTTTTAAAAAAAGCGGGGGGGGGTTTTAAAGCCCCTTTGAGTTGCCCCCCCCCGGGGGGTTTTTGGGTTTCTCAACTAGGGAACAATTTTTAAAAAAAAAAAGTAAAACCCCATGGTTAACTTAAAACCCCTTGGTGTCTAACATTTTATTTTTCCCCCGTTAATTAGGGCTTGGATTTGGGGAAAAATTAACTCCAAAAAGCCGCCAAAATTTTTTTATAATTTTTTTTTAAAATTTTATTTTTTTTTTTTTAGGGTAAAGTTTTTTGTTTGTGTTAAATTTCCAATTTTCTCTTAAAAAACCCTTTTTCCATTTATTTAGTTGGGGGTGTCTGGTTTAAGGGGAGTTTTTGTGTTTCTAGTGCCAAGTTTTGAATTTTTATTGGTTTTTGCAAAATTATCTAAATTTAAAATGAAGGGTTCAAAAATAAAATTTTGGGCCCTTTAAAAATTTTTACTCATTAATACTCTGGGTTTATTTTTGAAATTTTTTTTACAGGCCCTTCCCTTTTAGGGCTTTCCAAAAGTTAGGGAAACGTCATTTTTCCCCCAAATTTATTTCCTTTGAATCCGGTAATTATTTTTAAAATTTTTTTGGGTTTTAATTTGTGATCAGTATTTTTTCTTTCACCAATGGCAAAATTAAATTTTGGGAATTTTAACAAGACAAATAAAAAAAACCAAAACCCAATTTCTAAAAAACAAAAACGCATTTATTAAATTTGAATAAAAAACTTAAAAAAGCCGGTAAAAACTAAAAACCCGCAGAAAACCCTTCTTTTTTCCCCTAGCCCCCTGGTCCCCTCCCCTTCCCTGCAAAACCGGCTTTCTGCAATTTTTAAAACTTAAAAACTTGGGTGTGTTTTTTTTAGGGAAAATCGTTTTAAAAAAAGAACCCCTTTTTAAAAAATTAATTTTAAATTTTAAATATTTTTTATATATATTATTATTTTTTTTATATTTTGTTTTTTAAAATAAAAATAGTTTAAATTTGGGAGCAGTTTTTTTAAAAAAAATGATTTTGTAATGTTAATTTGCCGTTCTTTTATTTTGACATTTAAAAAATTTTATTAAAATTTAACCAAAAAAAAGGGGGTTTAAAAAATTTTATTTCCGGGAAAAATTTGGGGTTTATTTTATTGAAATTAAAATTGGGGGTTTTAAAAAAATGGAATTAATTTAAGCCCGTTTCCCGTTTTAATTTTGGGAGGGATTTTTCCACCCGTTTTTTTCCGGGGCATTTTTTGGGGGACTTGGGCGGGGTTTTGGGGCCAAACCCCGGGTTTCCCGGGGCCTTGAATAATTTTGGGGGGGAAAGAAAAGGACTGGGGTTGAGGGGGGGCCCGGGTTTAAAAGGTTGTTTTTTGGGTTAAGGAATTTAAAAAAAATTGAAGGGAAGGGTTCAATTTTTTTCACTTTTTTATAAAAACGAAAAAAATTTTTTCTGGCTTTAAAATTAAAAAGGGAAAGGAAAACGTTTTTTTAAATTTTTTTTCAAAATTTTAAAACCCAACCTTTTCAAATTTGGGGGAAAAAGGGGAAAAGGCAATTTTGGCGTTTTTGGGGTTTATTTTTTTGTTAAAGAGGAATTATTTAAAATTTTCAATTTTTGCTGAATTTTTTAAGTTTTTAAACATTAAAAAAAACAAGTTCAGTTCAGGAAAAAAAAAAAGGGTTTCGGGCCATTTTTTTGTAAAAAGGGGTTTAAAAGCCAAAAATGGACAAAGGGGACTTAGAGGAAAAATTTCCCTGGATCACTGATGGAACCATTTTTGGGTGGGAAAAATGTTGGTGGGTTAGGCCCCTTTTGGGTTGTTCGACTTTCCAAACAAATTTGGGATTTAGCCTTAACGGGAAGAGGTTTTTAAAATTTACTGCGCTTCCCCCTTTTTTAAAAAGGGTTAAAAAATTCTTAAACCCACTGACCCAAAAAGGGTTTTTTGGGTTTTTTTAATTTACGTTTGGGTTCAAAATTGGGGTTTTACGGGGTTCCAAAAAGGGTTTTTGCGGGTTTATTTTGGGGGTTTGGGAGGGAAGCCGGTGTTACCCCTTTTGGCCCCTGGCTGGGTCCTGAGCCCCTGGGGGGGGCAGGGGGGCGGGGGGTTTCCCCGGGAGGGCCAAAAAATTGGGTGGGTGGTGTAAACTGGTTTTTTGGTTGGGGTGTCGTATTTAAACCCCATGATGGAGTGCCGGGGATAAAGACCTTTTTTTAAAAAGGGGGGGTTAAAAAAAAAACCCGCGGGTTTTTCCCACTTGTATTTCCCAGTTGGCCCTTTTTTCATTGGGGGAACAAAATTGCTTTTTTTTATTTTAAACAGGCTTTATATCCAAAAATTGGGCCTTTCTTTAAATTAAATTTAAACCCCGGTTTTTAAAAAGTTTTTAAAATAACCGTAATTTAAATTTTTTTAAAAACCCGGTTTTTCCCCAAGGAAAAAAAAAAAATCTTTAAATTAAAAAATAACCCCTTCCTTTTCACATTAACTTTACAATTAAAGGCCCCATTTTCGGAAGTTGGAATTGGGCCTTTTTTTTAGTGTGACTTAAAAAAGAAGGTTGGAAAAATTCTTGGGAAAATTAGGAAAAAAAATGTAAAAGGGGGGGGTTTTTGATTTTTTTTCCCTTTGGAAAAAAAAGGCCAACCAGTCAGAAGCCGGTGGGTGGGTGAATTCAAACAATTTTTCCCCAAAAAGGGGGGGGGGGAACCTAAAACGGTTTAAAAAAACTTTTTAAAAAACCCCTACGGTGTTTAACGTTTTATCTTATTTAAAACCCAAAATTAATTTTCACTTTTAACCCGGGGAAAAAGTTCCAAAATTCCCCCTTTGGGGGCCGCCCTGGGAACTTTTTTTTCTTTTTATTTTAAACTTTTCCCAAATCAAAGGGTTGGGGAATGAAAGTGTTTGGGAATAAAATTTGAAAAAAAAACAATGCAAAATTTTTACTTTTTTAAAAGTTTTTGTGTGTTTGGGGGGAAGGGTTTTTTTGGTTGGTTTGGAAAAAATTTGGGGATGCAAGCGACAGATTTTTGTTTTTCTGAAAAAATTGGTTCAAAAGATTTTTAAAAAGGTTTTTGAAGGGGTTTAAAAATAAAATTTAAGGGCAAGGGTTTAATTCAACCAAATTTTTAATAAATTTTTCCCGGGGGGTTTCATTTTAAGTTAATAACAGGGAACCCCTTTTCCCCGTTAAAATATTTTCGTTTCTTTTAAATTTTGGGGGCGGGCAATTTCCAAAACCCTTAAATTTGGGCAACCCGGTGGGAAAGGGAAATTTCAATATTATGTTTAATTGAACGGCGGGGAGTCTTTTCGGGGGGGGGACGGGAAGGGGCCTTTAATGGTGAATTTGGAATTTATTAAAAGCAATAATTTTCCCGGAACCTTTAAAAAAAAGGGCCCCTTTTTAAATAAAGCCAGTTTGTAAAATTTTTTAGACCCCTTATTCCCCAAGAAAAATGGGGGAAAAAATTTATATTTAAGAGCCCTTTTTTTGGCCAAAGTGCTACAAAACCCTTTTTTGAAATGAAAATAAAGCCTTTTCCTTCCAAAAACCCCAACCCAAAACTTTTTTTTCTTTTAATTTTCATTGCCTTCCAAAAATAAACTTTCCCTTACAAAATTTTCAAAAAAATTTAAAAAGCTTTTTGTTTGTTTTTGGTTTAAATTTTTCGTTTTAAAAAAAAAAAATCGCTCGTCATGCCCTTTAGAAAAATTTTTTTAGGGGCCCGGGTATGGGTTTTGGAAATTTGGGGGGTTTTTGGGAAATCTTAAGGCCCTTAAAAATAGGCCCGGGGGGTTTTTCTAAAAAATTTTCTTTGTTTAAAGGGAAATTTAAAAAATATTTTTTACACAGTTTTTTTTGGGGGGAAACCCTTTTGAATTTTTTGGGATTTTTCCTTTGGGGTTTTTTTTTGAAAAAAAATTTTGTTATTTTGTTTTTTTGAAAATTCCAGCCCTTAAAAAGGGTTTTTTTCCCAAAAATTTCCCGTTAAAACTTTTTTAAATACCGGGTTTTTAAACCGTTTAAGGGGGGGAAAAAATTAAAATTGGGAAATTTACCTTCCGGCACCCAAAGGGTTTCTCGGGGCGGTTTGGGCGGGAAAATTTTTTTTGGAAAAAAGAATGAGATTGGACCCCCTTTGGAGGTTGGGTTTTTCGCCAACGTCTGCAAAAAAAAAATTGGCAATGATTTAAAGGCATTTTAAAAAATTCAAGGGTTTGGGGAAATTTCTTAAAGGGAAACCCCCCCAAAAAAAGAAGCATTTTAATTAGGAACCAGTGAAAAAGGGGAAAGGGGAGAAATTTTCCCGAAAGAAAAACCCCGCCCTCTTGTTAAAAATTTTGAAAAACCGGAGGGGGAAAAATTGAGAGAATCCCCTTTCAAAGGGGGGAGGAAAGGTTCCCGGGGTTTAAAAAAAATTAAGGGGAAAAATTTTGGTTTTTAAAAAAAAAAAGGAAAAGGTTTCACATTAAACTTTTTAAAAACCCCCAAAAATATTACAAATAAAAATTACCCAAAGGAAAAAATAAATTTCCCGACAAATTTAAAAAGAAAAAGAAACTTTTTTTTCCAAAATTTGGTTTATTTTTTTTTTAGAAATTTTAATTTAAAAAAAAAAACCTTGTTTGAAAAAAGGTTTTTTAAAAAGGACAATTTTTTAAGGCCGTTTTTGGAATTTAACATATGTTTTTTCTTTTTTTATTAAATATAATAATTTTCCCCCCCCCAGGTGGTTTTTTTTATGAAGGTTTTTTTTAAACATACATTTAAACCCGCAAAGATTTAACATTTTTCGGGGTTAAGAAAATTTTTTTTAGGGGGGGAAAAATTCATTTTTATTTTGTGGGAAAAATTAAGCGGGGCCCAATTCGTCCCCCACTTTTTAAGGGGGCTTTTTGGGGAAAAAGGTTAATATTTAAAAATTGAAAAACTAAGGTTTAAAAGGGGGTATTTCCGGGTGGGAGAACCTGTTTGGGGTTTTGAAATGGCCCTTTAGTCTTTTTCGGGTTTTTAAAACAAACCCCGGGGGGTTAAATTCTTGGGTTTATTTTGTTTAAAACTGAAAAGGGGAAGAGATTTTAACAAATTTTGGGGGTTTAAAAGAAGGAAACCTGTCATGACTGACAGAAAATCCACAGGCGCCCCGGGAAAATTTTTTTGTTTTAAATTTTTTTGGGGTCCCTTGCGAATTTGGGATTTTCCCTTTGGGTTATTTTTTCAAAATCCCTTTTTTTGGTTTTTATTTTTCGATTAAAATTTTTGGTTTTTGGGGGGTTTGGGCAACAAGGCTTTTTTTGTTGTGGTTTCATAAGGCCTAGGTCCTTTTTAGGGGGGTTTGGGGGGGGCAGGCGGGGGCGGGGCGTTTCGGGCGGGGGCCGTTTGGGGTTTTGGGGTTTTATGGTTTTTTTGGGGTTGTTTTTCGGTTTTCGTTAAACCCCCCCTTTTTTTTGGGTTGTTGCCCGGGTTGCATACGGCTTTTTTTGGGATAGTTCAAATTAAATTTTTTTTCAAGAGGGGGAATCCAACCCTCCTGGGGGGGTTTTCCCAAAACCTTAAAGGCCTTTGTTTTTATTTTTGGAAAAATCAAATTAGTTTTTTTTTAATTTAAATTTGAAAAGCGGGGGAACTTTCCCTAGGGGTTTTTTAAAGGGAAATTTTAACCCTTTTTAACCCAGGCCGGGGAAAAAGGGGAAAAGCCTTTTAAAACAGTTTTTCCCAAATGACCCCAATGGCCAATTTTTTAAATTTTTAAAAACACGGGAAATTTTGGGTTCCCAGGGGGAAAAACCCCAAAAAAACCCACTTTTCCAAAATTTCCCGTTTCCGGGGCCAAAACCCCTAGCCTTAAAACGGGAAAGTTAACCGGAGCACCTTTTGGGGGTTCTTTGGGCATCTGGCTTAAAATTTTGGCCGAAAATTGGCTGTTTTGACTTGGCCGTTTTTAAGTTAACCAGGGGCGTTTCGTAAACACTTAAATTTCCTTCCAAAAGGCCCAAAAAGGAAAAATTTTTCTTGGAAAAAAAGGGCCGTATATTTTGGGTTTGGGGTTTTTGACCCCTCTTTTTTTTTCCCTTTTGGTTTTGTCAATAACTTAAGCTTACCCTTGGGGCCCCGAGCCGTGAAGGGCTTTTTTTGCCGAAACTTGGAACCGCAAGGGCCTCGCGCCCACCCAAGGGGGCCTTCCGCAATCCAGAGGTCAAAAAAAAAACTAAAGGAAAAATTTAAAGCCCCTAAAAGGGCTTATTTTTTCCCTTTTCAAATTTTTTAAAAAACTCCCCCGAAATTTAAATTTTTTTTCCAAAAATTAAATTTTTTTCTTTTTTTTTGTAAAACCCCCTTTTTAAAAAAAAGTCCCCATTCGGGGCTCCTTTTCGGGAAATAAATTTTTTGCCCACTCTGGCCAAAGGAATTAAAAAAGAGCGGGGTTTTAATAAAATGTTGTAGGGTTTTTACAAATTTGGGAAAAAAAAAATTGTCCTTTTAAATAAATTTTAACCCTTTTTTTCCTAACCAGGGGTTTTTGTGGTTCTTTTTCCCCGTGGGACCCCGTACTATTTCGGTAGGATTGGGGTTGGGCCCTGGGTTTTTAAAAGCACCGGAAATTTTTTTTCAGTGGGCCCAAAAATAATTATCACCAAAAAAACATTTTTTTTTTTTGGCCAAAAAATTGTTTTTTTTTTGTTTTTTTTTATTTTTTTAAAAAAATTTTAAGGGGAATTACAAAGTAGGCCCGCCCAGCCAAAAAAAACCCCCAATGGTTCAGAAAACCCGGGGGGCCCGAAATTTTTAAGCCCAAAACGGGCCCGCACCCCACCAGCGGGGTGGCACTTTTTACCACCTTTGGGGAATCACTTTCGGCCTATTTTCTTTCTTTAATTAAATTTTCCGGGGTGGCAAAATTTTCAATTTTTTTACACACACACACACACACACACACACACACACACACACTCACACACACACACACAGACACACACAGACACAGACACACACACACACACACCTGAGCTTTGGGCAATGGTTCCTGTTGTCCAGTCCTTTAGAGTGAGCGATAGCAGAAAGTTTGCTGGCCAGATGATGATTGTCTCTCTCTATGATTGACGTCCTTTCTTTCTGCAACTGAAGACAAACACTGTTGTCATGCATTTCGTCTACTCTACGTTACTTCATAACACATCACTGCAATCTGCAATAGTACTGTTATAGAGCTCACAAAATCATTTTTGTCTACTAATGCTGGGTACACACCAAAAGATTTTTTACATCTTATAAGATTTTCAAAATGTGACAGACCACAAACATGAGGAGAAAAAATCCTAGATTTAACCGTTTTGCTACTGTAGTGTGTGGTTTGCCATGATGTGACAAAGACAGCACAACACACACAAGCAGATTTTCAACCAGAGTCTCGACTGTGAACACAGGAAATCTCTCAAAATCTCGCGAGATTTCAGAATAAGCGTGGCGGACGATATATGCAGGGAAAAATTGCGATGATGGTGTTTGGAATGATTTTCACAAAAATTCACGGGAAAAAAAAGAAAAGGGTTTGGGTGAAGTCGTGCAGATGGCGAGATATTTAGTGAATTTAGTAAACTTCTCAGATAAAGGTTGTGGAAATGCACACACACTGGCCCTGTCTCTCTCCCCTTACGAAAATTTGCAATGGTTTTACTACAAATAAAAAATAAAACCTGGATATTGTAATTAAACCATGATAACCACAAATTAACCATAGTTTTGCTAAAATAATTCTAACTGAAGTATTTATTTGGTTATACAAATGTTCAATACGCCTATAATAAAACAATCTCACTCACTCACTCACTCACTCACTCACTCACTCACTCACTCACTCACTCACTCACTCACTCACTCACACACACACACACACACACACACACACACACACACACACACACACACACACACACACACACACACACACACACACACACACACACACACACACACACACGTGTACTGGTACACCTATCCTTATATGGAATGCTTTTTATACTGAGCTAATTACATTTTCTGAGCCACAAATCAACAAGCTGATCCTCCATCTCTGCTGTCTATATCAATTTCACTTTGTGCAGTGCCTTTGTTTCTTATGCTTTCGTCTTCCATCAACTCGCTTTCTGATTGGATATTGTTTCGTTTCACATGATAATCTCTAGAGCGTGCGCGCGTTTGTCCTCGGGGTTCCCCCACACATCAGGATTTCTGATCGTGCGATCGGGGCGCCTCCGACGTTCTTCCGAGCAGGTTCGCACACTCTTAAAGCAGCACTATGCAGGATTTACGTTTTTGTCAAACAGTGACCCCTACAGTCGCTGTGGGATACTTGTACTGTCGTAAATATCATGCACGCAGAGATGTCTCTGCACTCACGGCCTGATCCCCTCCCCCTGTACACCGGTACCGGTTCAGTATGATGAAAGCTGTAACGAGTGGAAATAAGGTGTTGGCCCCTGTTAAGAGCTGTGAGGGCCGCCCTGTTGAAACTGCGTCAATGACAGTCTGTATGAATGTGCGCCTACGAAACACGGCCAGTGTTATATTTTTGTTATGAATTGCTCATTTTAGCAGAATCTTTTCTTGCCGTACAAACAATTCGTTACATTCGCGAGACCTGATAATCACGTCGACCACTATCCTGATTTCTGGGCCGTGGGCCTCTCTAGTGCTCAAAAGTATGCAAAGTGCGTTATTTTTTTTCCGCTCACAGCCAACAGGGGGGGCGAGACGACCACCATTCAACACAAAATCAGTCATATAAACATTACAATGACTCCAAAGCTGTTCGGTTAAGGTAAAAAAGTTACTTAGTTCATCTTTAACACACCTCACACCACAGGAATATCTGATAAGATAATCTGTAGAACCATCAAGATAATCGGGACATAGCTAGGATTGTCGGAAGGGGGGAAATCGGCCCAAAATCAGCCCGATTATTTTTTGGTGTGTACCCAGCATTATAGGCTCATAATTATTGGAGTATGTTCAACTGTTTGGTTATCAAAATATCTTCTTTTGTGTTCAGCAGAAGAAAGAAACTCATACAGGTTTGGAACAACATGAGGGCAAGTAAATGATGACAGGAAAATACATTCTTGTTTACATATTAATTAATAAGATTACCTGAACTTTCTTCAGATTGTGTTTAATATGCGCCGGTGTTTCAAAGCCCTTTGTGTCGACTACAGGTTTGGCCTCTCTCACCTGAGACAGAGACAGAGAAAGAACATCATGGTTGAACATCATCAACATGGTTGCCAACATTTCTAATTTTCACTTAGTTAAGTTAGTGACTTGATGTACTAAAATAACTCAAACTGAGCAGCCCAAATCTATCTATAAATTACAGGAACGTACGTGTGTGTGTGTGTGTGTTGTGTGTGTTGTGTGTGTGTGTGTGTGTGTGGTGTGTGTGTGTGTGTGTGTGTGTGTATTCGCATATCTCTCGAACCATTTGTCCGATGGATTTCAGACTTGACGGGTGTCTGCTACGGGCACGAGTGAGTGCAGTGCCAAGTTTGATGTTGTTTGGATTAGAAATGCAAAATATATCAGTAAATATATATAAGAAGTGGTTCAAAAATAATCATTCTGACATAAACACTGTCAGCTAAACATTAAGTCAGCTACATGTTTACTTCTGAATATTATTTTTATTCACGGCCATCATTTGTAGTAGCCTATTCACAAACTGTTCGCTCAAGCGTAGTGTTTTCTCGGAGTTCACTGTGTCGCTGCTCCCTGAATCGTGTAGTTCGATTTTACATATTTATTGTATGTCATTATTATGTCAGTATCAGTATTTGCTTTCTACCATGCACAAATAAAACTTTTGCTGTGTAATTGTAACAATGAGCACTCAAACACACCAAACCAACAATTACTAAAAACACAAAAACGCACTAGTTAGTTAAATTTCACGCAATATTAAACATACTAAAAAGCAGATAACTATAACCCGTCAGACCTTGTTTAGGTGGATCTCGTAGCTGGCCTGGTCCCATCTCTTCTGCAGGAGCCGGCTAGCTGCAGGTTTCAGAGGCTGGTAGGACTTGTGTGTTGTGGAGGACGAAACCTGCAAAATAAGAAAATTAAAAAATAAAAATAAATAAAATAAATAATATATATATATAATAAATGAACAAATAGATAAATGGTAGCAGTTTTATAAATAAATGATTTGTAACTGTTAATCGTGTTGTTGTTTTTTGCACATTTAACATGGTTTATTAAAATACACCATCAAAGCGGTTCAACTTATTATTTCTGCAAAAATAATGGTTTATTAATTATAAATTAATATGGTGTAATATGTCAATCATTAGCCACGTTTCCAGTTTCCACTGTCGGGCCAGGGCCGAGCCATGCTAGTGCGTGCCAGGCCAGTCGTGTTTCCACTGTCACTTCCGGGGCTTGAGCGGGGCTTGATCGGGGCTTACTCTGGGCCAACGGCCAGGATTTCTGGCCCGTCGAATACTTGGGCCAAAGCGGGCCAGCTCGGGCTAGAGGCGTGCTCAAGGTAAAAGGCTGAGTTTATCAGTGTTATGGAACGTTATGATCTGAAGCAAGATGCACATTTCACTTTTTTATATCACGCAAAATAATCGCTGCTCGAAATGGAGGATCGCCTGTACTGGTCTGTCGAAGATATATCCCAAAGCTCTTCTGGGCATTTGGGCAGAAGAAAGGGTACAACGTCAATTTGACGGCGTGTGAAGAAACAGGACATTATAAAATACATTGATGCTGAACTTTCTAAGCTAAGCATTCAGCGAGCAACGCTTCAAGTTCAGGAAAAAAAAAACAAGTTGCGGGCGCAGTATTGTACAAGGCGATTAAAACGCACAATGGACAAAGCGGAGCTCAGAGAAGGAACTTTCCATGGATCGACTTGATGGACAGTGTGCTGGGTCACTGTGTGCTGGGTCACCGTCCCTCTGTGGTATAGTGGCGACTCGCGAGACAATCGGGATCAGCCACGGCCGATGAGTTAATATACATGCTAGCTTCCTAACTTAAAAAATAAATAAATCCATAATACCCACTGAAATGGGTTGGGTTGTATGACGTTTGATCCAGAAAGGCGTGTTAGGGGCGGGGTTTAGGGCAGCGCTGTGGGGCTACTGGCCCGGCGTTGGAAACGCAAGCCCGGTGCTTGAGGCCCGAGGCCACTGGCTCGGCTCGCTGTTAGCCCTGGCCCGGCAGTGGAAACGCGGCTATTCCTATAATTGTGAGGCCAAAGAGATTGGTGTGTGTGTGTGTGTTGTGTACATATGATTAATTGAGTTAGAAAATGTCTTTATTTAAGCTCCATCAGATGAGTCGCCAAGTAATCCAAGTATTTTGCTGTTTATTAGGGGTGTAACGATACACAAACCTGACGGTTCAGGTACGTCCCACGGTTTTGACTTCTCGGTTCAGTTCGGTTCTGTTCATTTCAGTGGTGGGGTTTAGAAAGCTAAAATTGCTTTTTTTTATTAAACAGTGCTTTAATGAACAAATTGTGTCCTTGTCTTTAAATTAATTTAATTACAAGTAAAACGTTTCGCAAGGAAAAAAATAATCTGCTAATGCTGTAAACTATAGGAGCCCTTACTTGCACATTACTATAACATTAAAGTCATCATGAAACGGAAGTTGAGATTGTCCTTTTTTCCTTATTGTGACATGTATCCGAGTGAAACGGTCTGAAATTAGAAAAAATTAGGCGGGTTGATTTCGTCTTGGAATGAGCATCACAGTCCCGCCCACAGCCGGTGCTGGAAGTAAGAATTCAATACAATTTCTCCATTGACAATTGGGGTATAAGCCATAAAAACGTAACCATACATGGTAGACTTAAAACCAGCTACGGCTGTACTAAGCGATTGTATATGCTCATATAAACGCCAAAAGTTCATTAGGCACTCAGAGCCATGGAGAGAGAGAGTTCCGACACTCCCATAGACCGCCATAGGAACTTATATTGATAGTTTCCAGCATTGAACCTCAATTCATTTTAAAGTGCTTCGAAGTACGCTGCTGGTAAATTAATGAAATTACTGTATTTTTTTTACTTTTACACACATTAGCACGACGATCGTCGTGAATACTAGTCTGAGTTTATATGTTATTAGCCAGGTTTAGTAAATGTTTAATGGAAGATAATAGGTTAATTGCAGCGAATAGCTTACAGACCAACACTCACTAAGTTAGCCAACTTTCGGTAACCTGATGTAAATAATATATAATATTTTAATAAATTTTATTTCGGATTATATATAAGGCCATAATATATATTATAATATATTATATTATTTTATATATATATTAATATATTATATATATATATTAATATATAATGTAATTTTTATATGATGTAATATTTTAACACAAATTATTTAAAACATCACACATAACACACACCCAACACACAACAACCTCACACACCACACACACAACACCACACACACACACACACACACATTCATTTATTTAATTGGGTTAGGGTATGCCATATATGTTTGTGTAATACATATATACACAAATACAATGCATTTATAATGTAATATACGAACTACATATATTAATTATATATACTAATATAATATAATGTGTGTATTGTTGTGTGTGTGTGTGTGTGTGTGTGTGTGTGGTTTTGTTAGGTTAGGTTATTTTTGTGTGATTGAAACATGTGTACTGTACACAGTACGTACATGTATTTGTGTGTTTTCTGATGAATGGTAGTCTAAGATTAGGGAAGGATGAAGGGGTACATTAGCCATACTGAATTTAGGAACATAGTTAATTCACTCATTAACTATCTCTCCGGTTTCATTTTATGAAGTTAATATTTACAGAACATTGCTGTAAATATAGTCGTTGCTTTCTACGTTATGGGAGCAGTCTATTTCCCTCCTAAATCATTCATTTGTACATACACAGTGTAATTATTTATATTTTATGCTGGTTGGAATTCTGAACAGACTGCAGACCTCTTTGCGTGATCACGAAGGTAGGCTATAATGGCTGAATCGGAATTTATAAGCAAGATCACAGGAATCAATAGCCTAATACAGCCCAGTTGTGCTAAAATAAATATCATGAGACGTCCATCATCAGATGAATGACATGGAAAAGTTAAATTAGAGCCGCTAAAGCCAGTGCTACTACCCATGCGAACATGAACACTAAGCTTTTCCTTCCAAAAACATAGCCTAAAACTTATCTAAGTTGTCACCCTGCCTCTCCAAATGCAAAACTGACATTAACAAAATGCAATAACAGCTTAAAAAGTACTTGGGTGTGTGTTTTATATGTTATATTTATCGTTTAAAAATGCAATCGCTGCTGTCTGTCCATAGAAGAACATGACAGCCCGCGTATGTTTTGGAACTATTGGGGTTTTGGAACTATATAGGCTTCAGTGAGGCGCGGTGGTTTATGGGATGAGTAGTTGCTTTGCTCGGAAATAAAAATATGTACACAGTCTTGTACCTTTGACTTTTTTGGGATTTTCTCTTTGTTTTTTCACTCGAAATGATATGTTGTATGTTTATGAGTTCAGCCGTAGCTGGTTATCCTCAGACATGTTGTAAAACTCTTTAGATACAGATTTTTCCAAACGTTAATGGGAGAAATTAATGGGAAATTTACTTCCGGCACCAAAGCTCTCTCGGGCTGTGGGCGGGACTGTGATGCTGTATTGATTGGATCGTTGGAGGTTGGGCGTTGCTAACAAAATGGAGATAGATTTGAATGCCAGTTTACAGTCAGTTGTGGAGGATTTCTCTCCACCGTTACCCTCCCATGAAGCATTTTTAATTGAGGAACCCGACGATGAGAACGAGGACGAGCAGCCAAATTTTCCCGATAGCCACGCCCTCTAGTAATAGATTTTGACCGAGAGAAGAAGTCGTTCGGGGGCAAGGTTACGATTGATAAGATATAAGGTAATGAATTAAAAAATAATGAAGTGCACAGATAAATCATTTATAATAAACACTACAATAATATTACATATAAAAATACGAATGGTAAAATTTGATTTCATGACGACTTTAAAGCTTAACAACAGAGCTTAGACTTTTAGCCTAAATTCAGTTGATATTTATTTTTAGATCTAATAATAATAATCAACACTCAAATAACAAATTGTATGAAAACATGTAAACTGGACATAAGGCAGTTTTTGCATTAACATATGTTTTTACTCTAATTTGTTATTGAAATATAATAATTTACACAGTTGCTGTTATTTTCATGACAGATATTTTAAACATACATTAAACAAGCAAGATATCATTAACAGGTTAAGTAAAATATAATATATAGGTTAATATAGTGCATTTATTTAGTGAAAAAGTTAGCGAACCAACAAGCTGTCGACACTGAAGGACTTGCTGAGGTAAATATTTACATGTGAAAAACTAAGCGTTTTATTGACGTATTTCCGCTGTTGAAACACTGATTGAGTGAGTTATGATGCCTTTCAGTAAGTATACTGTATCTTTCAACATACCTTCGGGTGTTCATTCATGTTTATTCTGTAAACTGAGGAAGAGATGATCAAGTTTACTCGCGCTGCCGCTTTAAACGAGGAGCCTAGTACAGTGATCTGACACGCCACATCACAGAGCGCCAAAACGGCATTTATTGTGTGAATTTTGTGATCAAATAGACAGAATTTGAAAGATTACACCTTGCTTATTATCGAAAGTAACAAAACACTGAGCTTATTGCGATTATATGTGATTAATGGTGGTTAGGCAACAACGCTGTATTCGTTGTGTACACATAAGACATGAGGTCCAATGAGCCGGGGCTGGGCGGGGCAGCAGGGGGCGGGGCGTGTTCGGGACGCCAGTATCGTGGGTGGTGTATCGTGGTTTTTTGGTTCGGTAAGAATATCGTTACACACCCCTACTGTTTATGGTCTAGTGCCTGGTTGCATAAAGCACCTAAAAGAGATAGTTCACCCAAAAATGAAATTCTGTCAGTAATTACTCACCCTCATGTCGTTCCAACACCGTAAGACCTTTGTTCATCTTCGGAACACAAATTAAGATATTTTTTAATTAAATCTGAGAGCTGGATCACTCCTCCATAGGCTTCTAAGGGATTGAAACTTGACAGCCCCGAAAAGTTAAATCGTTAAAACAGTCCAACTGACTACAGTGGCTAGATCTTAAGTTTATAAAACAACGAGAATATTTTTTGCGCACAAGAAAAACAAAAATAACGACTTTATTCAACCATCAACCTTCTCTTCCGCGTCATTCTCCTAGTCCTAAGCTGTTGACATAAGGCTTGTTTGAGATGAGCTAAATCTGCGCAGAACCGATCACCGGTGATCAGCGCGTAATGCATGCCGGTTAGAAATGTGTCCGAGAGACGTTCAGCCTAGCTGTTATCTAGACATGTTGTAAAAATCTTTAGATCAGATTTCCAAGCGTAATGGACGAATTGCAGTGGGAATTTACTTCGGCCCAGCTCCCAATGGGCGGACTTGATGCTGTATTATTGGTCTTGAGTTGGGCGTTAACAAATTGCGCGTAGTTGCCAGAGTTTAGAGTTCCGTAGTCCGTCCCAATAGCATTTTAACTGCCGACGTGAGCTCAGCAGCAGCCCCCTTTGTAACCTTTGAAGGAGTCTTTCCGCGAAGCCCGCATTAAAGATATGCAAGGTCAGATTTAAATAATAATCCCAGGATAAATCCTTCAATAAGCACTACATAAACATATGAAATACGAGGTATTTGATTCATCACGACAATTGTTAACAGGCTTAGATTTTAGAAATCATATATTTAAGTTTAATTAATCATTAACATTTTATGACAAGTAACACAAGTTTTATTAACAATACATTATTGAATATATAATTACACAGTTGTGTTATTTCATGAAAATTAAGCTAATTAAACGAGCAGATATCATAACGTTAATAAATATAATATATAGGAATTTCTTTAAGAAAAATAGAACAGAATGTCAATGGGACTTGCTGAGGTAAAATTTACATGAAAAATAGTCGTTTTTTGAACTCATCGCTGTTGAACAACAACTATGATGTCTATGATTTTTCAAAAAACTTTATCTTCAACATACTTGGTTAAAGGTTTATTTGAAATGAGGAAGAGTGTCGGGTTTTGCGTACTCCCTAGTTTAACGAGACTATACATGTCTACCTCAATAATAGGAAGTAGTGTGAGACAAATCAAATAAATAATTTTTTATATAACAAAAGCAAATTCATTTGTATGAAGTAGGCACAGCTGACAAATTAAGACAAGGATCAATGATGCCTCTGGCTCAAAGGGATTTAATATGTGTCCGTGTATGCCCTTTTTTTCGTGTTTTCACACCCCTATGTTTTGTCTGTGTCTGTTGCTCCTTTTTTTTTTAATTTTTTCCCTATGTCTTCAAATTATTGTTATCTCACAAATGTATTTTTAACTTATCTAAAGTGATACTTATCAGAAAATATGTAAAAGAAATGTAACGTTGAATATCAAACTGACTGTGATTTAAAGTTTAATAAAACGAGAATATAAAAAAAAAAAAAAACGACTTATCCTTCCTTTTTCCGCGTCGATGTCCGAGTCCTAGTTGCCAAAAGTTTATACTAAATTGCGCCCATCACGGGATCGCGCGTAATGTGCCGTTAGTGTCTGCACGTCGCCTTGCGGTCAGCTGAAGTGTGGATCAGAAAGATCTCCACAAGCCGACGGTGCCGATTTGACAGTGGCCAGTTGCTCTCCACCGACTGCGCTGATCAAAAGCATGATGGGAAACGACTTACTGACGACACAGCTTAATGCTCATTGGTTTAAACAACCGTGATGTATTGTTCTCTATTAAAATGTTTGATTTTAAAACTCGGATATCATGTTTTATGTGTATATGTTATGTGTGAATATTCCCAAACTCTCGGACAGTGCGATCTCTAGTCTATGGGTTATGCAATGTTATTTTATTATATATATAAAAAAAACACATAGCCTATGTCTGTATTAAAGAAAAAATGATTGATAAACACTCATTTGGAATGGAATTAAATAACAAGTTATTTGGGTGTCTTGTTCATTATATTTATTTTCATATAAAAGCAACAGAACTTAAATTACATCCAGTTTATTAGCAACACTGCACGAGCGTGAATCCCGTGAATCCCGCGATATCAGCCTTTGATCTCACAGGTGTCTGATGACTCGGATCCACTGCGAGAAGCGAGATCTGTCCGTATTGCCTGCGCTTTTTTCACTCCTCCCCTCACTGCAGCCGCCTACTCTCGCCTACATTTCAGGCGAGGCGAGGCGCATCTCAAACAAGCCTATAGTGTAACAGCGCAGCACTTGTGGGTTCTACGTCACACGTAGGCTCACTATTGGCCGACGCTGGTCATGTGTGTGATGCGTGTGACGTTCAACCAGAAGCGTTGCGCAATAACACTACGTGAAATCTCCAGGCCCAAAGAGAATACTTGAATAAAGTCGCTATTTTTGTTTGTTTCTTGATTCTCCTCTTGATTCTTGTAGCTCGATAAACTTAAGATCTAACCACTGTCAGAGCCGTAGCAAGAGCTGTGCGAACTGTGCGACCGCACAGGGCCTCGCGCCACCAGGGGGCCTCGCAATCCAGCCGTTTTTAAAATTTTTTTACAAATTAAGCGGGTTTTTCACGGGCTGTAATCTCCCAGTCGATTAGTTAATTTATTGGTCGATATGTTCTGGATCAACCAAAATTTCATCAGGTGGAAAGCACTAATTTCTAATGGGGGTGTTTTCAGACCACTCCTGTTTCACAGGTAACAGCCTGTCTTCAGAACACCCCCCTTGTTTTCACCTTTTTGGATTAGCCCAACCCACTGGAGACAGATTGAAAACAGTTCTAGAAGGCAATGGTATGGAGGTTTGCTGAATTTTAATTTAATTGCGAGCGTTTAATTTACTGTCAGTCCTCCTTTACCATGTCAAAAGACATCGACAGTGTGGCAGCCGTTTACGAAAACAGATAACGGAAAAAAAGTCGAAAGTTAGCAAGCAACAGTTTGTATATCACAGCTCGACTACAAACATGGCATATCACCTAAAAACGGTGAGCTAACATGTCTGCGTTAGGTTGCCCCGTCTGTTTTGAGTAGGCTATATGAATGAACATAAGAATCGGCATTTAAATATGCCAATTAGTAATAATCGTTTTTATAACTGCAGGCGCACCTAACGACGCATTGCGCATTACGCATTGTGTTGTAGGCTATTTGTTTTGAGCCAGTAAAAAAAAAAAAAAACCGTATGTTAAAAGTTAATGATCTCCATACAGGTGATTATCCGCTTATCATTATTTAATCTACCCACGAATTAAATTTACACTCTATTCAACAGATTTCAATGTAATACCTTTTAAACATCTATTCGTGGCTCAGCCGTGAAGCTGAGCTTCAGCCTCACTCTGTGCGAGGACATGCACAGAGCGGCTGAAATGAAAGTGTCTGTCAGTTATTATAACATTATGACAAAAACAATTGTCTAAATTATTTAGCATTTTCCTCAACAGTTTTTGTGCTGATATCACTAGTTGACAGTAGGCCTACTATTTTCGGAAATCATGGCTATTGCGCAGGTGCACGTGATGCAGAGCCGACAGAGTGTGTAATTTCAGTGCCAAATAATTAGGTCAAAAACGATTTAATATAGGCCTATATTCGTTTTTTTATGTTTGTTTATAATAAATTTAAGCGGACAAGGCTTACAAGTAGGCTGCGCAGCCAATTATTCTAACGTTCAGAGCCTGGGGGGGGCCTCGCATTTCAAGTTCGCACAGGGCCTCGCACCCCACCTGCGACGGCACTGACCACTGTAATCACTTGGACTATTTTAACGATTTCTTTAATAACTTTTCGGGGCTGTCAAGTTTCAATCCCTTACTGTGCGTTCACACCGCCGCTGGCGAGAGCGTCAAAGTGGCCGAACGTCATTGATTTTCAATGAGAGCCGGCGGCGAGCTCCGGCGAGAGCGGTGCGGGGCGTCTGGGACGGTGAGAGCGGCGAGGACAGTAGAATTCAGGTCAACTTTATGGTAATAAGCAATGACACAGTTCGGCAGCAACCAATCAGAATATAGAAGTGCTCCGTTTGAGAGGAGTCCAGAGAACGCAGTCCTGTAAACTTTGGTTCCGACCACATTAGTTCCCAAGCAAAATAGAGGAGGTTGATCATTTGAATTTGATCAGACACTACTTATAGGCAATATTTTCGTGCTAGAACACTTCTTTTTCAGCGGGAATGCAAATTATAATAGCACTTAACCATGAACACAAAAGCCACACCACACAAATGGCTTTTAATTTGTTTATTTCATTAGCAAACATGTCACTATAATTGTTAAGTTCTTTCCATCGATCAAATTTCTGCAAAAATAACGATCGACATGCTTGTTTGCTTTGTGGCCCCTTTAAATACAGTTTTAAAAAAGACTACGCGTTCGATCTACGTCAGAGCATCAGAGCGTTCACAAATCTTTTTCCACGGCGTCGCTGGCAGGGTGGCGACAGCGAATTTTGCCGCTCTCGTCGGCGGCGGTGTGAACGTACGGTTAGAAGCCTATGGAGAAGTGAGACAGCTCTCAGATTTATTCAAAAATATATTAATCTGTGTTCCGAAGATGAACGAAAGTCTTACGAGGTTGGAACGACATGAGGGTGAGTAATTACTGACAGAATTTTCATTTTTGGGTGAACTATCCCTTTAAGTGTAATTTTCCCTTAAGTTCGCCCTTATGTTTCCCTTAAACCTAAGGGTGTTGCAGAAAAATACCCTTAGGTGTTACTTAAGATTTTTTTTTAAGTGAAACGTCATAAACACTTAGAATTTCCCATAAATGCTGTTTTTTCACTTAAGTAATCCCTTAAAAAGCGTTAAGTGTTGCATAAAACCCCTTAAAAGTGCATTGCGCAACATTTCAAGGTTAAAAATACCCGTTTCTCTAACCCATACATGCTTAAACAATTGCCTGATGGGCTGAATGAGCCCTTCTCTGATCACTGCGATTGCCTCTATAATCCTGTACAGTAAAATAAATAAGAGGGATTCGGGACGGAATTTGAGACTGGGCGTTAGGGATGGGCGATATGGCATAAAATCCATATTGCGATATACATTGCAGCCTCTTGCGATAACGATATATATCGCGATATATAAATTATAATAGAACAATTTCAGAACAGGTTAGATAGACCATAAGGAAAGCCAAACTGCTATGTAGGCTATTTGTTTTAAAAGAAACGTATGTAGTTTTGAGAACATTTATTATGCAAAACTGTAATTATACAACATAATGTTGCAGATGAATAAAATCCAAGTACACTAGCTGCAGAGACTTTAACAAAGAAAAAGCTTAAAAAGCAACTACATTTATGTTAAAATTGCAAACATTTTAAATTAAAGCATACACAATTGACAAAAACAGCTTACCATACCTTTTCTTTTGCAATTAAATCTTTTTTACAAGAAATATTGCGGTCACAAAGAACTTGTTTTTCCACCTCCACAAGAGACAAACATCCATTATTGTCGCGTTGTTGAGGTAACTTAACTGTGTAATTTTCCTTGCTTTAATTACCCTGAGCTTAAAGTTAAAAAGAAAATGATTGAAAAATAGTAGTATAAATGCATTTAAGGAGAGATTACTATATTTTCATATCAATTCGTGTTCATTTTGACCACGAGTCACTTTAATTCAGCACGTGCAGCACAGACTCTGTGCTGAAACGATCTCAACGCATTTCCGCACCGCATCCGCGTGCAGGCCTGTTAACATGGGTACGGAAAAAATACACACCGCATATGCCATATGAACTGCAAACGGAGTATGTGTGAAACAGGTGTTAGCCAGAACTGTTGCCCCTAGAGTATAGTTTGCTGCTGTTCGTCGGACGGCTTAAATCCGAACCTAATCCAAATAATGGATGATGCACCGGTCTTTTTCAACAGGTCCTCCGTTTCGCTTTCAGACGCATGTTTACTCAAGATGACGAATATGATGATGCGTTGCTGCCGGTTGCAGCTCGTGGCTCTAAATTTTTGCGGGAAAATTGTGTCAACATGCAATATCGCGATTGCAATAGAATTAAAATCTCTATCGTAGACCAATTTTATATTGTTTATATCGCATATCGTTTATATCGCCCATTACTACTGGGCGTGACGTCATGCACGTTCGTTCACGCTCACCTGGCTATGTCTGGCAGGTTTGTGTATTCGCCGCCATTCTCCGTATCAGCAAAGACAACTTGAGCGACAAAACTTTAGTCAACTTTCGACAAAAGTAGAAGATGGATTCAAAGAGACCGGCTTGTAGTTCATTCTGGTTGCAGTTTCGCTTGTCGCCAGAGGGGGCATAGCTCTGCAAAAACTGAGAAACTTGCGCAATGCACCTTTAACGGTCATTTTCCAAAGTATAACTTAAGGTTTGGGAATCGTAACCTTAAGAGTAACGCGGACAAAAATAAGACGACATGGCTGAATTTATAGAACCAGCTGAAGATCATAGGGAATAGGGAGAACCCTTTGGACCAACTTAGCGATGAAAAATTGTTGCAAGAATACCGATTTGATCGACGCACAATATTTGACATCGCTAACCAACTAGACGACTGTCTGTCTCTCATTTCACACGACTCGCATGTAGACTATCACAACGTTAAGTCAGTGCGCGCATGGAGAGTGTGTGGCCGACCCGTGCAGAAAAAAATTCACAGGAGAACGAGCTGATTCTGTGTTTTAAAAGGAATCATGACAGAAGAAAACAGGTATGCTATGGAAATATACTCAGCTGTATTTCGAGACACAGAGCCAGAAGTGCATTCACAAAACCTAAACAAAATGCCAAAGCAGGAGAACATTAAAGCAGGAGAACATTACACTTTCGGAGCTAACGCGGTGTTGCGTGATAGCGTCACTGGACTGACACGTGATATGCCGACATGTTAGTGTTTTGCGTATCTATGGCAACAAAAGACTTTTATAATGTGAATCCAGGATCGCTGTCGTGAAACACTTAAAAGTTTCCCTTACCTAAGAGAACCGTTTGAGAGATTATATGCAACACCCTTAAATTATTCTCTTAGGTAAGGGGAAATCGTCCCTTAAGTATCATACTTAAGGGAAAAACCTAAGGTGCTTTATGCAACCGGGCACAGGTACTATTTATTTTAGCGGAAGGAAGCCATTTAATGATTTTACGTAAAACAAGTAACATTTAGATGCATATTTTTGCCTTTGAGTCGCCATGTTATTGCAGTGAAGTGCAGTTTTTTGTGTGCCTTGTAATCTTGAATCAGACTAAGTTCCTCTTGCAGCATCTCTACTCTTCTCTGATGACGAGGGCGGGGCTATAACCTGTCACTCACATGAGGACACTCACAGCCAATAGCAAACCACAACCAGACAATCAATTCCCTATGCACTAAATTAAGCCCCGCTCTACATTTTTTCTTGTTCGAGAAGCTGTTGTGTTGACAAATCAGGTCCTCCCTTGAAATCGGGTTGATTTTTATCTCAATAACTTAAGTCTTAAATGCTTTTTTGTTGTAAACGCCTCTTTAAAAATAAAGCTCGCTCAAGTACTGAGGAGCTAAACCATTTAGTGCTTTGAAATAATAATTTCGAACCCACATGACATGCTTTTTTTCACAGGCATTAACAAGAGCAGCGTGAGCATCCAAAATGTGTGCTATTGTGTTTCACAGAAGGGTTGGAAATAAAGAAGAAATTAGCTCAGCTTTTTAAAGTGTGAATTAGGATCAAACCTGTTTGTTGGTCTCTCCTCGTGGATACCGTGCGATGTTGTCTCTCCATTGCTGGTTCTTTTCCCAGTCGGGTTCCCAGCGTTCCCTCCCGTAATCTGATTTCTGCGTCAGGATTCGCTGGTTGAGCCGCTGGTTTTCAAGAGTCACCTGTTGAAGCTCCTCCTTCTTTTTCAGTGTGTTCACACTGTAAAACCATATATATATAACATTATCATAACATAACATAAATAACATTTTTATTACTTGTCAAATGAAATAGAATATTTTTTTAATGTTTTATTTTATTTTATTTCTAAATAATTTCTACATCTTGTTTAGATGTTATATATATACATGAGACGCAGCGGGAGATCCGACAACTGAAACCCAGCTCAAATAAACACCTCACTGAGTTACTATGTTAACCAGCCACGCACACGCACACGCACATGCACACGCACACACACACAGACACAGACACAGACACACACACACACCTGAGCTTTGGGCAATGGTTCCTGTTGTCCACCAGTCCTTTAGAGTGAGTGATAGCAGAAAGTTTGCTGGCCAGATGATGATTGTCTCTCTCTATGATTGACGTCCTTTCTTTCTGCAACTGAAGACAAACACTGTTATCATGCATTTCGTCTACTCTACGTTACTTCATAACACATCACTGTAATCGGCAATAGTACTGTTATAGAGCTCACAAAATCATTTTTGTCTACTAATGCTGGGTACACACCAAAAGATTTTTTACATCTTATAAGATTTTCAAAATGTGACAGACCACAAACATGAGGAGAAAAAATCCTAGATTTAACCGTTTTGCTCCTGTAGTGTGTGGTTTGCCATGATGTGACAAAGACAGCACAACACACACAAGCAGATTTTCAACCAGAGTCTCGACTGTGAACACAGGAAATCTCTCAAAATCTCGCGAGATTTCAGAATAAGCGTGGCGGACGATATATGCAGGGAAAAATTGCGATGATAGTGTTTGGAATGATTTTCACAAAAATTCACGGGAAAAAAAAGAAAAGGGTTTGGGTGAAGTCGTCCAGATGGCGAGATATTTAGTGAATTTAGTAAACTTCTCAGATAAAGGTTGTGGTAATGCACACACACTGGCCCTGTCTCTCTCCCCTTACGAAAATTTGCAATGGTTTTACTACAAATAAAAAATAAAACCTGGATATTGTAATTAAACCATGATAACCACAAATTAACCATAGTTTTGCTAAAATAATTCCTAACTGAAGTATTTATTTGGTTATACAAATGTTCAATACGCCTATAATAAAACAATCTCACTCACTCACTCACTCACTCACTCACTCACTCACTCACTCACTCACTCACCACCACTCACCACACACACACACACACACACACACACACACACACACACACACACACACGTGTACTGGTACACCTATCCTTATATGGAATGGTTTTTATACTGAGCTAATTACATTTTCTGAGCCACAAATCAACAAGCTGATCCTCCATCTCTGCTGTCTATATCAATTTCACTTTGCGCAGTGCCTTTGTTTCTTATGCTTTCGTCTTCCATCAACTCGCTTTCTGATTGGATATTGTTTCGTTTCACATGATAATCTCTAGAGCGTGCGCGCGTTTGTCCTCGGGGTTCCCCCACACATCAGGATTTCTGATCGTGCGATCGGGGCGCCTCCGACGTTCCTCCGAGCAGGTTCGCACACTCTTAAAGCAGCACTATGCAGGATTTACGTTTTTGTCAAACAGTGACCCCTACAGTCGCTGTGGGATACTTGTACTGTCGTAAATATCATGCACGCAGAGATGTCTCTGCACTCACGGCCTGATCCCCTCCCCCTGTACACCGGTACCGGTTCAGTATGATGAAAGCTGTAACGAGTGGAAATAAGGTGTGGCCCCTTTAAGAGCTGTGCGCGCCCTGTTGAACTGTCGGCAGTCTGTATTGTATGTGCGCCTCGAACACGGCGCAGTGTTATTTCTGTTTGATGCTCATTTTAGCAGATCTTTCTTGCCGTAAAGCAATTCGTTACATCGCGAGACCTGATATCACGCGACACTTCCTGATTTTGCGGCCGGCGGGCCGCCGGCTCAAAGTTGCAAGTGCGTTTTTTCCGCTCACAGCCAACAGGGGGGGCGAGACGACCACCATTCAACACAAAATCAGTCATATAAACATTACAATGACTCCAAAGCTGTTCGGTTAAGGTAAAAAAGTTACTTAGTTCATCTTTAACACACCCTCACACCACAGGAATATCTGATAAGATAATCTGTAGAACCATCAAGATAATCGGGACATAGCTAGGATTGTCGGAAGGGGGGAAATCGGCCCAAAATCAGCCCGATTATTTTTTGGTGTGTACCCAGCATTATAGGCTCATAATTATTGGAGTATGTTCAACTGTTTGGTTATCAAAATATCTTCTTTTGTGTTCAGCAGAAGAAAGAAACTCATACAGGTTTGGAACAACATGAGGGCAAGTAAATGATGACAGGAAAATACATTCTTGTTTACATATTAATTAATAAGATTACCTGAACTTTCTTCAGATTGTGTTTAATATGCGCCGGTGTTTCAAAGCCCTTTGTGTCGACTACAGGTTTGGCCTCTCTCACCTGAGACAGAGACAGAGAAAGTACATCATGGTTGAACATCATCAACATGGTTGCCAACATTTCTAATTTTCACTTAGTTAAGTTAGTGACTTGATGTACTAAAATAACTCAAACTGAGCAGCCCAAATCTATCTATAAATTACAGGAACGTACGTGTGTGTGTGTGTGGTGTGTGTGGTGTGTGTGTGTGTGTGTGTGTGTGTGTGTGTGTGTGTGTGTGTGTGTGTGTGTGTGTGTGTGTGTTATTCGCATATCTCTCGAACCATTTGTCCGATGGATTTCAGACTTGACGGGTGTCTGCTACGGGCACGAGTGAGTGCAGTGCCAAGTTTGATGTTGTTTGGATTAGAAATGCAAAATATATCAGTAAATATATATAAGAAGTGTTTCAAAAATAATCATTCTGACATAAACACTGTCAGCTAAACATTAAGTCAGCTACATGTTTACTTCTGAATATTATATTTTATTCACGGCCATCATTTGTAGTAGCCTATTCACAAACTGTTCGCTCAAGCGTAGTGTTTTCTCGGAGTTCACTGTGTCGCTGCTCCCTGAATCGTGTAGTTCGATTTTACATATTTATTGTATGTCATTATTATGTCAGTATCAGTATTTGCTTTCTACCATGCACAAATAAAACTTTTGCTGTGTAATTGTAACAATGAGCACTCAAACACACCAAACCAACAATTACTAAAAACACAAAAACGCACTAGTTAGTTAAATTTCACGCAATATTAAACATACTAAAAAGCAGATAACTATAACCCGTCAGACCTTGTTTAGGTGGATCTCGTAGCTGGCCTGGTCCCATCTCTTCTGCAGGAGCCGGCTAGCTGCAGGTTTCAGAGGCTGGTAGGACTTGTGTGTTGTGGAGGACGAAACCTGCAGAAATTAAAAATGAACAATTAAATAAATAAATAAATAAATAAAAAACAAATAAATAAATATATATATATATATAAATGAACAAATAGATAAATGGTAGCAGTTTTATAAATAAATGATTTGTAACTGTTAATCGTGTTGTTGTTTTTTGCACATTTAACATGGTTTATTAAAATACACCATCAAAGCGGTTCAACTTATTATTTCTGCAAAAATAATGGTTTATTAATTATAAATTAATATGGTGTAATATGTCAATCATTAGCCACGTTTCCAGTTTCCACTGTCGGGCCAGGGCCAGTCGTGTTTCCACTGTCACTTCCGGGGCTTGAGCGGGGCTTGATCGGGGCTTACTCGGGGCCAACGGCCAGGATTTCTGGCCCGTCGAATACCTTGGGCCAAAGCGGGCCAGCTCGGGCTAGAGGCGTGCTCAAGTTAAAAGGCTGAGTTTATCAGTGTTATGGAACGTTATGATCTGAAGCAAGATGCATATTTCACTTTTTTATATCACGCAAAATAATCGCTGCTCGAAATGGAGGATCGCCTGTACTGGTCTGTCGAAGATATATCCCAAAGCTCTTCTGGGCATTTGGGCAGAAGAAAGGGTACAACGTCAATTTGACGGCGTGTGAAGAAACGAGGACATTATAAAATACATTGATGCTGAACTTTCTAAGCTAAGCATTCAGCGAGCAACGCTTCAAGTTCAGGAAAAAAAAACAAGTTGCGGGCGCAGTATTGTACAAGGCGATTAAAACGCACAATGGACAAAGCGGAGCTCAGAGAAGGAACTTTCCATGGATCGACTTGATGGACAGTGTGCTGGGTCACTGTGTGCTGGGTCACCGTCCCTCTGTGGTTAGTGGCGACTCGCGAGACAATCGGGATCAGCCACGGCCGGTGAGTTAATATACATGCTAGCTTCCTAACTTAAAAAATAAATAAATCCATAATACCCACTGAAATGGGTTGGGTTGTATGACGTTTGATCCAGAAAGGCGTGTTAGGGGCGGGGTTTAGGGCAGCGCTGTGGGGCTACTGGCCCGGCGGTGGAAACGCAAGCCCGGTGCTTGAGGCCCGAGGCCACTGGCTCGGCTCGCTGTTAGCCCTGGCCCGGCAGTGGAAACGCGGCTATTCCTATAATTGTGAGGCCAAAGAGATTGGTGTGTGTGTGTGTGTGTTTGTGTACATATGATTAATTGAGTTAGAAAATGTCTTTATTTAAGCTCCATCAGATGAGTCGCCAAGTATATCCAAGTATTTTGCTGTTTATTAGGGGTGTAACGATACACAAACCTGACGGTTCGGTACGTCCCACGGTTTTGACTTCTCGGTTCAGTTCGGTTCTGTTCATTTCAGTGGTGGGGTTTAGAAAGCTAAAATTGCTTTTTTTTATTAAACAGTGCTTTAATGAACAAATTGTGTCCTTGTCTTTAAATTAATTTAATTACAAGTAAACGTTTCGCAAGGAAAAAAATAATCTGCTAATGCTGTAAACTATAGGAGCCCTTACTTGCACATTACTATAACATTAAAGTCATCATGAAACGGAAGTTGAGATTGTCCTTTTTTCCTTATTGTGACATGTATCCGAGTGAAACGGGTTCTGAAATTAGAAAAAAATGTAGGGCGGGGTTTGATTTCGTCCTTTGGGAATAGAGCATCACAGTCCCGCCCACAGCCGGTGCTGGAAGTAAGAATTCAATACAATTTCTCCATTGACAATTGGGGTATAAGCCATAAAAACGTAACCATACATGGTAGACTTAAAACCAGCTACGGCTGTACTAAGCGATTGTATATGCTCATATAAACGCCAAAAGTTCATTAGGCACTCAGAGCCATGGAGAGAGAGAGTTCCGACACTCCCATAGACCGCCATAGGAACTTATATTGATAGTTCCAGCATTGAACCCCATTCATTTTCAGTGCTTCCGAAGTACGCTCGCTGGTAAATTAATGAAATTACTGTATTTTTTTTACTTTTACACACATTAGCCGACCGCTCGTGAATCTAGTCTGTAGTTATATGTTATGTAGCCAGGTTTAGTAAATGTTTATTGGAAGATAATAGGTTAATTTTAGCGATAGCTTACATGACCAACACTTCACTAACGTTAGCCAACTTTCGGTAACCTGATGTAAATAATATATAATATTTTTAATAATATTTTATATATGTATTTATATATATAGGCCTATATATATATATATATATATATATATATATATATATATATATATATATATATATATATATATTATGTATTTTATATATGTATGTGTATATATATATATACACAATACATATATATATACATACACACACACACCACACACACACACACACACACACACACACACACACACACAATTCATTTATTTAATTGGGTTAGGGTAATGCATATATGTGTTTGTGTAATACATATAGTACTACATAAATACACATGCATTTATATATATATATATATATATATATATATATATATATGTGTGTGTGTGTGTTGTGTGTGTGTGTGTGTGTGTGTGTGTGTGTGTGTGTGTGTGTGTGTGTGTGTGTGTGTGTGGGTTAAGGTTAGTTATGTGTGATTGAAACATGTGTACCGTACACAGTACGTACATGTATTTGTGTGTTTTCTGATGAATGGTAGTCTAAGATTAGGGAAGGATGAAGGGGTATATTAGCCATACTGAATTTAGGAACATAGTTAATTCACTCATTAACTATCTCTCCGGTTTCATTTTATGAAGTTAATATTTACAGAACATTGCTGTAAATATAGTCGTTGCTTTCTACGTTATGGGAGCAGTCTATTTCCCTCCTAAATCATTCATTTGTACATACACAGTGTAATTATTTATATTTTATGCTGGTTGGAATTCTGAAAAGACTGCAGACCTCTTTGCGTGATCACGAAGGTAGGCTATAATGGCTGAATCGGAATTTATAAGCAAGATCACAGGAATCAATAGCCTAATACAGCCCAGTTGTGCTAAAATAAATATCATGAGACGTCCATCATCAGATGAATGACATGGAAAAGTTAAATTAGAGCCGCTAAAGCCAGTGCTACTACCCATGCGAACATGAACACTAAGCTTTTCCTTCCAAAAACATAGCCTAAAACTTATCTAAGTTGTCACCCTGCCTCTCCAAATGCAAAACTGACATTAACAAAATGCAATAACAGCTTAAAAAGTACTTGGGTGTGTGTTTTATGTTATATTTATCGTTTTAAAAATGCAATCGCTGCTGTCTGTCCATAGAAGAACATGACAGCCCGCGTATGTTTTGGAACTATTGGGGTTTTGGAACTATATAGGCTTCAGTGAGGCGCGGTGGTTTATGGGATGAGTAGTTGCTTTGCTCGGAAATAAAAATATGTACACAGTCTTGTACCTTTGACTTTTTTGGGATTTTCTCTTTGTTTTTTCACTCGAAATGATATGTTGTATGTTTATGAGTTCAGCCGTAGCTGGTTATCCTCAGACATGCTGTAAAACTCTTTAGATACAGATTTTTCCAAACGTTAATGGGAGAAATTAATGGGAAATTTACTTCCGGCACCAAAGCTCTCTCGGGCTGTGGGCGGGACTGTGATGCTGTATTGATTGGATCGTTGGAGGTTGGGCGTTGCTAACAAAATGGAGATAGATTTGAATGCCAGTTTACAGTCAGTTGTGGAGGATTTCTCTCCACCGTTACCCTCCCATGAAGCATTTTTAATTGAGGAACCCGACGATGAGAACGAGGACGAGCAGCCAAATTTTCCCGATAGCCACGCCCTCTAGTAATAGATTTTGACCGGAAGAGAATACATGAATTAAAAAAAAATAATGAAGTGCACAGATAAATCATTTATAATAAACACTACAATAATATTACATATAAAAATACGAATGGTAAAATTTGATTTCATGACGACTTTAAAGCTTAACAACAGAGCTTAGACTTTTAGCCTAAATTCAGTTGATATTTATTTTTAGATCTAATAATAATAATCAACACTCAAATAACAAATTGTATGAAAACATGTAAACTGGACATAAGGCAGTTTTTGCATTAACATATGTTTTTACTCTAATTTGTTATTGAAATATAATAATTTACACAGTTGCTGTTATTTTCATGACAGATATTTTAAACATACATTAAACAAGCAAGATATCATTAACAGGTTAAGTAAAATATAATATATAGGTTAATATAGTGCATTTATTTAGTGAAAAAGTTAGCGAACCAACAAGCTGTCGACACTGAAGGACTTGCTGAGGTAAATATTTACATGTGAAAAACTAAGCGTTTTATTGACGTATTTCCGCTGTTGAAACACTGATTGAGTGAGTTATGATGCCTTTCAGTAAGTATACTGTATCTTTCAACATACCTTCGGGTGTTCATTCATGTTTATTCTGTAAACTGAGGAAGAGATGATCAAGTTTACTCGCGCTGCGCCTTTAAACGAGGAGCCTAGTACAGTGATCTGACACGCCACATCACAGAGCGCCAAAACGGCATTTATTGTGTGAATTTTGTGATCAAATAGACAGAATTTGAAAGATTACACCTTGCTTATTATCGAAAGTAACAAAACACTGAGCTTATTGCGATTATATGTGATTAATGGTGGTTAGGCAACAACGCTGTATTCGTTGTGTACACATAAGACATGAGGTCCAATGAGCCGGGGCTGGGCGGGGCAGCAGGGGGCGGGGCGTGTTCGGGACGCCAGTATCGTGGGTGGTGTATCGTGGTTTTTTGGTTCGGTAAGAATATCGTTACACACCCCTACTGTTTATGGTCTAGTGCCTGGTTGCATAAAGCACCTTAAAGAGATAGTTCACCCAAAAATGAAAATTCTGTCAGTAATTACTCACCCTCATGTCGTTCCAACACCGTAAGACCTTTGTTCATCTTCGGAACACAAATTAAGATATTTTTTTATTAAATCTGAGAGCTGGATCACTCCTCCATAGGCTTCTAAGGGATTGAAACTTGACAGCCCCGAAAAGTTAAATCGTTAAAACAGTCCAACTGACTACAGTGGCTAGATCTTAAGTTTATAAAACATGGGTACGGATAAAATACACACCGCATATGCCATATGAACTGCAAACGGAGTATGTGTGAAACAGGTGTTAGCCAGAACTGTTGCCCCTAGAGTATAGTTTGCTGCTGTTCGTCGGACGGCTTAAATCCGAACCTAATCCAAATAATGGATGTTGCACCGGTCTTTTTCAACAGGTCCTCCGTTTCGCTTTCAGACGCATGTTTACTCAAGATGACGAATATGATGATGCGTTGCTGCCGGTTGCAGCTCGTGGCTCTAAATTTTTGCGGGAAAATTGTGTCAACATGCAATATCGCGATTGCAATAGAATTAAAATCTCTATCGTAGACCAATTTTATATTGTTTATATCGCATATCGTTTATATCGCCCATTACTACTGGGCGTGACGTCATGCACGTTCGTTCACGCTCACCTGGCTATGTCTGGCAGGTTTGTGTATTCGCCGCCATTCTCCGTATCAGCAAAGACAACTTGAGCGACAAAACTTTAGTCAACTTTCGACAAAAGTAGAAGATGGATTCAAAGAGACCGGCTTGTAGTTCATTCTGGTTGCAGTTTCGCTTGTCGCCAGAGGGGGCATAGCTCTGCAAAAACTGAGAAACTTGCGCAATGCACCTTTAACGGTCATTTTCCAAAGTATAACTTAAGGTTTGGGAATCGTAACCTTAAGAGTAACGCGGACAAAAATAAGACGACATGGCTGAATTTATAGAACCAGCTGAAGATCATAGGGAATAGGGAGAACCCTTTGGACCAACTTAGCGATGAAAAATTGTTGCAAGAATACCGATTTGATCGACGCACAATATTTGACATCGCTAACCAACTAGACGACTGTCTGTCTCTCATTACACACGACTCGCATGTAGACTATCACAACGTTAAGTCAGTGCGCGCATGGAGAGTGTGTGGCCGACCCGTGCAGAAAAAAATTCACAGGAGAACGAGCTGATTCTGTGTTTTAAAAGGAATCATGACAGAAGAAAACAGGTATGCTATGGAAATATACTCAGCTGTATTTCGAGACACAGAGCCAGAAGTGCATTCACAAAACCTAAACAAAATGCCAAAGCAGGAGAACATTAAAGCAGGAGAACATTACACTTTCGGAGCTAACGCGGTGTTGCGTGATAGCGTCACTGGACTGACACGTGATATGCCGACATGTTAGTGTTTTGCGTATCTATGGCAACAAAAGACTTTTATAATGTGAATCCAGGATCGCTGTCGTGAAACACTTAAATGTTTCCCTTACCTAAGAGAACCGTTTGAGAGATTATATGCAACACCCTTAAATTATTCTCTTAGGTAAGGGGAAATCGTCCCTTAAGTATCATACTTAAGGGAAAAACCTAAGGTGCTTTATGCAACCGGGCACAGGTACTATTTATTTTAGCGGAAGGAAGCCATTTAATGATTTTACGTAAAACAAGTAACATTTAGATGCATATTTTTGCCTTTGAGTCGCCATGTTATTGCAGTGAAGTGCAGTTTTTTGTGTGCCTTGTAATCTTGAATCAGACTAAGTTCCTCTTGCAGCATCTCTACTCTTCTCTGATGACGAGGGCGGGGCTATAACCTGTCACTCACATGAGGACACTCACAGCCAATAGCAAACCACAACCAGACAATCAATTCCCTATGCACTAAATTAAGCCCCGCTCTACATTTTTTCTTGTTCGAGAAGCTGTTGTGTTGACAAATCAGGTCCTCCCTTGAAATCGGGTTGATTTTTATCTCAATAACTTAAGTCTTAAATGCTTTTTTTGTTGTAAACGCCTCTTTAAAAATAAAGCTCGCTCAAGTACTGAGGAGCTAAACCATTTAGTGCTTTGAAATAATAATTTCGAACCCACATGACATGCTTTTTTTCACAGGCATTAACAAGAGCAGCGTGAGCATCCAAAATGTGTGCTATTGTGTTTCACAGAAGGGTTGGAAATAAAGAAGAAATTAGCTCAGCTTTTTAAAGTGTGAATTAGGATCAAACCTGTTTGTTGGTCTCTCCTCGTGGATACCGTGCGATGTTGTCTCTCCATTGCTGGTTCTTTTCCCAGTCGGGTTCCCAGCGTTCCCTCCCGTAATCTGATTTCCGCGTCAGGATTCGCTGTTTGAGCCGCTGGTTTTCAAGAGTCACCTGTTGAAGCTCCTCCTTCTTTTTCAGTGTGTTCACACTGTAAAACCATATATATATAACATTATCATAACATAACATAAATAACATTTTTATTACTTGTCAAATGAAATAGAATATTTTTTTAATGTTTTATTTTATTTTATTTCTAAATAATTTCTACATCTTGTTTAGATGTTATATATATACATGAGACGCAGCGGGAGATCCGACAACTGAAACCCAGCTCAAATAAACACCTCACTGAGTTACTATGTTAACCAGCCACGCACACGCACACGCACATGCACACGCACACACACACACAGACACAGACACAGACACACACACACACCTGAGCTTTGGGCAATGGTTCACACTGTTGTCCACCAGTCCTTTAGAGTGAGTGATAGCAGAAAGTTTGCTGGCCAGATGATGATTGTCTCTCTCTATGATTGACGTCCTTTCTTTCTGCAACTGAAGACAAACACTGTTATCATGCATTTCGTCTACTCTACGTTACTTCATAACACATCACTGTAATCGGCAATAGTACTGTTATAGAGCTCACAAAATCATTTTTGTCTACTAATGCTGGGTACACACCAAAAGATTTTTTACATCTTATAAGATTTTCAAAATGTGACAGACCACAAACATGAGGAGAAAAAATCCTAGATTTAACCGTTTTGCTCCTGTAGTGTGTGGTTTGCCATGATGTGACAAAGACAGCACAACACACACAAGCAGATTTTCAACCAGAGTCTCGACTGTGAACACAGGAAATCTCTCAAAATCTCGCGAGATTTCAGAATAAGCGTGGCGGACGATATATGCAGGGAAAAATTGCGATGATAGTGTTTGGAATGATTTTCACAAAAATTCACGGGAAAAAAAAGAAAAGGGTTTGGGTGAAGTCGTGCAGATGGCGAGATATTTAGTGAATTTAGTAAACTTCTCAGATAAAGGTTGTGGTAATGCACACACACTGGCCCTGTCTCTCTCCCCTTACGAAAATTTGCAATGGTTTTACTACAAATAAAAAATAAAACCTGGATATTGTAATTAAACCATGATAACCACAAATTAACCATAGTTTTGCTAAAATAATTCTAACTGGAGTATTTATTTGGTTATACAAATGTTCAATACGCCTATAATAAAACAATCTCACTCACTCACTCACTCACTCACTCACTCACTCACTCACTCACTCACTCACACCACACACACCACACACACACACACACACACACACACACACACACACACACACACACACACGTGTACTGGTACACCTATCCTTATATGGAATGGTTTTTATACTGAGCTAATTACATTTTCTGAGCCACAAATCAACAAGCTGATCCTCCATCTCTGCTGTCTATATCAATTTCACTTTGTGCAGTGCCTTTGTTTCTTATGCTTTCGTCTTCCATCAACTCGCTTTCTGATTGGATATTGTTTCGTTTCACATGATAATCTCTAGAGCGTGCGCGCGTTTGTCCTCGGGGTTCCCCCACACATCAGGATTTCTGATCGTGCGATCGGGGCGCCTCCGACGTTCTTCCGAGCAGGTTCGCACACTCTTAAAGCAGCACTATGCAGGATTTACGTTTTTGTCAAACAGTGACCCCTACAGTCGCTGTGGGATACTTGTACTGTCGTAAATATCATGCACGCAGAGATGTCTCTGCACTCACGGCCTGATCCCCTCCCCCTGTACACCGGTACCGGTTCAGTATGATGAAAGCTGTAACGAGTGGAAATAAGGTGTGGCCCCTTTAAGAGCTGTGCGCGCCCTGTTGAACTGTCGGCAGTCTGTATTGTATGTGCGCCTCGAACACGGCGCAGTGTTATTTCTGTTTGATGCTCATTTTAGCAGATCTTTCTTGCCGTAAAGCAATTCGTTACATCGCGAGACCTGATATCACGCGACACTTCCTGATTCTGCGGCCGGCGGGCCGCCGGCTCAAAGTTGCAAGTGCGTTTTTTCCGCTCACAGCCAACAGGGGGGGCGAGACGACCACCATTCAACACAAAATCAGTCATATAAACATTACAATGACTCCAAAGCTGTTCGGTTAAGGTAAAAAAGTTACTTAGTTCATCTTTAACACACCTCACACCACAGGAATATCTGATAAGATAATCTGTAGAACCATCAAGATAATCGGGACATAGCTAGGATTGTCGGAAGGGGGGAAATCGGCCCAAAATCAGCCCGATTATTTTTTGGTGTGTACCCAGCATTATAGGCTCATAATTATTGGAGTATGTTCAACTGTTTGGTTATCAAAATATCTTCTTTTGTGTTCAGCAGAAGAAAGAAACTCATACAGGTTTGGAACAACATGAGGGCAAGTAAATGATGACAGGAAAATACATTCTTGTTTACATATTAATTAATAAGATTACCTGAACTTTCTTCAGATTGTGTTTAATATGCGCCGGTGTTTCAAAGCCCTTTGTGTCGACTACAGGTTTGGCCTCTCTCACCTGAGACAGAGACAGAGAAAGAACATCATGGTTGAACATCATCAACATGGTTGCCAACATTTCTAATTTTCACTTAGTTAAGTTAGTGACTTGATGTACTAAAATAACTCAAACTGAGCAGCCCAAATCTATCTATAAATTACAGGAACGTACGTGTGTGTGTGTGTGTGTTGTGTGTGTGTGTGTGTGTGTGTGTGTGTGTGTGTGTGTGTGTGTGTGTGTGTGTGTGTGTGTGTGTGTGTGTGTGTGTGTGTGTGTGTGTGTGTGTGTGTGTGTGTGTGTGTGTGTGTGTGTGTGTGTTATTCGCATATCTCTCGAACCGTTAGTCCGATGGATTTCAGACTTGACGGGTGTCTGCTACGGGCACGAGTGAGTGCAGTGCCAAGTTTGATGTTGTTTGGATTAGAAATGCAAAATATATCAGTAATATATAAGAAGTGGTTCAAAAATAATCATTCTGACATAAACACTGTCAGCTAAACATTAAGTCAGCTACATGTTTACTTCTGAATATTATATTTTATTCACGGCCATCATTTGTAGTAGCCTATTCACAAACTGTTCGCTCAAGCGTAGTGTTTTCTCGGAGTTCACTGTGTCGCTGCTCCCTGAATCGTGTAGTTCGATTTTACATATTTATTGTATGTCATTATTATGTCAGTATCAGTATTTGCTTTCTACCATGCACAAATAAAACTTTTGCTGTGTAATTGTAACAATGAGCACTCAAACACACCAAACCAACAATTACTAAAAACACAAAAACGCACTAGTTTGTTAAATTTCACGCAATATTAAACATACTAAAAAGCAGATAACTATAACCCGTCAGACCTTGTTTAGGTGGATCTCGTAGCTGGACTGGTCCCATCTCTTCTGCAGGAGCCGGCTAGCTGCAGGTTTCAGAGGCTGGTAGGACTTGTGTGTTGTGGAGGACGAAACCTGCAGAAATTAAAATGAATGAATGAATGAATGAATGAATGAATGAATAAATATATATATATATATATATATATATATATATAATATATATAGTAATAATATATATAAAAAATGACAATGTAAATGGTAGCGTTTTATAAATAAATGATTATAACTGTTAACTGTATAACTGTTTTTTGCACATTTAACATGGTTTATTAAAATACACCATCAAAGCGGTTCAACTTATTATTTCTGCAAAAATAATGGTTTATTAATTATAAATTAATATGGTGTATATTCACGCTGTTGCTATTATACCGGCGGGATAAATGACTCTTGCGCCCGACGTACATCTAAAATGAGCGGAGCGAACGGGAAAACCAGGAGAGGATTAGCGGAATAAGCGGAATGCTTTGAGCTGAGTGGTGGGCAAGGCAAGGGCAGAGGCTCTAGCCCCCGGGCAACCCCCCTGTGCACGGCCCTGGTTGTAAGGTTTTAATGGACTTCGGCGGTTTACACCTCGCCGTCATCCATTAAAACCTTACAACGGACACCTCGTCGGGCATTAACCCTTACATATATTCTATCCCCCTACACTGCCCCTATCCCTAAACCTACCCATCACAGGAGATATGCTGCATTTTTAATTTTTTAATAAAACATTGTTTTGTTATGTTTTTTAAGCCATTTGATTTATGAGAACTTTTGAAATGTCCTCATAAACCACCCATAAGTTGTAATACCAGTGTAATACACATGTCATTATGTCATTATACAAATTTGTGTCCTCATAAATCACATAAACCAACTCACACACACACACACACACACACACACACACACACACACACACACACACACACACACACACACACTCAGACATACTCTCTCTCTCTTTCTCTCTCTCTCACACACACACACACAATCACACACACTCTTTCTCACACACACACACACACACACACACACACACACACACACACACACACACACACACACACACACACACACACACACACACACACACACACACTGTAATCGGCAATAGTACTGTTATAGAGCTCACAAAATCATTTTTTGTCTACTTATAGGCTCATATATTGGAGTACGTTCAACAGTTTGGTTATCTTCTTTTGTGTTCAGCAGAAGAAAGAAACTGATGACAGGAAAATACATTCTTGTTTACATATTAATTAATCAGAAACCTGGCCTTTATTCAGATCTATTTATAAATTACAGGAACGTCTGTCTGTGTGTGTGTGTGTGTGTGTGTGTGTGTGTGTGTGTGTGTGTGTGTGTGTGTGTGTGTGTGTGTGTGTGTGTGTGTGTGTGTGTGTGTGTGTGTGTGTGTGTGTGTGTGTGTGTGTGTGTGTGATGGATTAGTCTGATCTGATTGTTTGGATTAGAAATGTAAAATATATCAGTAAATAAGAAGCACTTAGAATATTTTTGTGGTTCAAAAATAATCATTCTGACATAAACACTGTCAGCTAAACATTAAGTCAGCTACATGTTTACTTCTGAATATTATATTTTATTCACTGTGTTACGGACCAACTGGGGATCATGTTAACTGGGGAAGTGCGTGTGCATGCAGACAGTTTTACCTGGATTTCCAGCAGATGTTAAAAGGTGACAGATTCGTCACAGCTCATTTTTCACTGAGCAGATTTAAAAGCTTTCCACGTTATTGTTAAATGTTTGTATCATATTAGGGCTCTGTTGTTTACTCTGCGCTGCTCCGGTGTGTGTTTCAGACGCATTTAAGGGAAGTTTTAATGTGCTTTAATTTCGTGACACACAGACCAAACCCCATTATTTTGTTCCATTCGTTTCAATGAAATTTGTATCTGATGACAAGTGTAAATATATTAAATAAATTATGCTATTGACATTGTGTCTTTGCAGTGCATGTGTATTCGCAGATTATTGTTATGATGCCAATTTGTGGCTTAATTTAAATTGAGCAGCAATACTGCTGTGGTTAAAGGGACATGTCAAGCATTTATTTATTTATTATTATTGCTGAGAAATTAGTTAAAGGATATGATGATTAAAGGATAATTCCGGTATTTAGCAATTTGAGTATATTTTCTAGTGTGTTTTGGATGAACTAGAGTGATGGACGTTTTAGACATTTTGACGATGGGTCCTGTCTCGACTTTTTGACTCTTTTAGGATCGCCTCTGAGCGCTTTAGAGGTGCAGTTCTGTCTACAAGCATACACAAACATGTCCTTAAAAACAACCCTTAACGTTAATTTTCAAAACTGTTCAACTCACCGAGTGGTTCTGCTGCAGGAGCCAGTTAGCTGCAGGTTTCAGAGGCTGGTAGGTCTGGTTCTTCCCTTGATCTTTTGACATTTCAGAGTTCGTTATAAAAATAATACCCTGCAAGTTTCAAATCCAAATCAAGTGTTAATCCAAAAACGTTTGTAACCAAAGGCTAAACACAGCTGAGATATTCAGTGAAGACTTGTGACGTCACAGGGCGCCTTGGAACGCGATCGACTCGTAGTCTTTAACCCTTTAGCGTGTATTGTAACCGTGCGGTTTCAAGTTCAAGTTTCAATACTTTATTGCCATACAAATCGGTTGATTTGCGGTCAAATTACTGTAATTAAAACTCGCCAAAGCCCATTTTTTTTTGCTGTTTGTTGAGCTGTTCTCACTGAATAGAATGTGTAATGGCACTTATATCCACTGGGTGGCGACGTTGTAATAAAATATTTGTTGCTGAGAGACGAGCTGAATCTGAACCGGAAGTGTAGTGTATTGTCTTGAACTCTCTTGAAACAATGGCTGCCAGTGACGCTAAAATTCAAGGTAAGATATTTTTTTGCTTGGATTTCATGTTCTAGACTTCCTAATGATTATATTTTTGTTGAATGGAATAAACGTGATGATAAGATGTAAGTCTCTGTTACTTCAGAAAAGTTGTGTGACCGCTCGGTTGAGTTGCCCATTAGGGTAACGTCACACTGCAACATTTTCTGTCTATTTCTGCAAAATATCAGCTATTGCAGAACACTTGAATGTCTTTTGAAGCTCTTTGCTTATCGTGTCAAACATTTGTAGAGCACAATAAATATGTCTCAATGAGTTTCTTTCTCATATAGGAGCCTATAAAAGATGAAGATGTTGATCATGAAGTGTGTTTTGATCGCTCTGCTTCTCCAGCTGTTCTTCTCTGTGCATGTTGTTAAAGCTTTTTACACATTTTATATACTACACATTTTTACACGCTTATTTACTTCCTATCTGTATTGTTTATTAGTGCAGTTTACTGTTATGTTATATATAAGAAGTCAGAAGAGCAGTTCGTTTTAAGATTCAGAATTATAATAAATGAAAGATAAACTTTACTGAAGAATCAGATAGTATGCAGTTTCATCAGCTTCAAGACTCGGAAGCAGTTCGTAGGCCACTCTGTTACAGTAATTATACCCTTCACCAAGGTCTAAGCTACGTCATTTCTTCAGGTTGAATGATTCTGATTGGCTAAGAATTAGATAAACATAGTCATTTCCCACACATGGACTGATATAGTGGCACATCTCCATATCTATGGCTGATACCAGGACCCCGAGTTAGGTACGAGTGGCCATCCGAGGTCACAAGACTGTGTCTGCCCTTACAGAACAAAAACATATGGGAATATACTGCAAAATATAATGTGATATAGGCCTATTACATAATACATTTCCATATATGGGAAACTAGTGCTTATATATTTTTCACTATACTGCAATATATGCATTAACCTAAAAATACAATATATAAATGAAGAAAATAGCATTACAAGTAATAGACACAAAGTTTTATCCTTGTTCCCATATGTGAATGTATGGTCACACATACAGTATATATACACACAGTCACATAATGAGTTACAACAGAGTTATAGTTCCCAGCATGCTTTGCTTCTGACTGCTAAAGGAGAGAAAATGTTACAATTAAGTGTTATTTAATGTGTTTTGCTCAATATTAATATAGGGAGGAGATCTGTTTTTAGTGTTTAATGTTCTATTATTTGGGAATTGAAGTGTTTTCTGAGTTTTTGGAGTCATTGTGCTGAAAACTAGAGCCTGTGGTTTGGTTGATGATTGTCCAAAAACCATGTAAAAATTACTATATTTTAAAAGTAGTGGCTGTGCACAGTGATAGTCTCTTGTCTGCATCCTTTAATACATGCAGGTGTGCTTGTGCTTCTGTCAACTAGCTTGAAAATATGAAACATTTATAACGTAAACAACTAAAAAAAATGACAGAAATATATTTCATTGAATACTTCTCTGTTTATGCTGCATGAGTACATATATCTGCAATATATTACACATGCAGTACCATATCATTACATAACTGCAATTAATGCATGCCTCCATTAATCGAGATGAATATGTGTGAGTGTTTATGCTTGTTTTGAGTTTTGAAAGCTTTGCTGAGATTAACAAACCCCCTAGTTTTCCACAATGCCTCTTTGTTAGTGGAAAACAGATTAGCAGGTCAAGTGATCGGAGGTGTGGGCGTCTCATGTTCTCCTTCCTTCTTAACGGTTCCGGTGAAGACCGGCGACTCACACAACATCACACGCTGTGAGTCGAGTTGCTTATTTCTTATTTGAGGCCTACAGACGAGGAATAGTAAGCAGTTGCATTTGCTACATTGGATTTACAGTTTTGTGTATCTCTTTTAAAGCTAGTTGTGCTTCATTTTACCCATGCATGCATTTGAATATAATTGACTTGTTGCAATCAGTTTAGGTGTTGCTGCATGCTAACTGTCATCAAACTAGCATGTGATTTGTGTGTGTGTGTGTGTGTGTGTGTGTGCACTGATTCAGTGCTGAGCATGCATGTGTAGTTGTCCATCCTTCTCTCTAATAATTGAAAGGTGTAAGGTCAGCTTCTCAGTAGGGCTGTCAGAGATGACGGTCACATACTCGCAGCAGGTCTCAGACGCGCGTCTCGGCACCTTTTATCGTCTCCTGCTGCGATGGAAGGGAAGCATCTATAAGCTGCTGTATCGAGTGCTGCTGATCTTCACTGTGATGTATTGCACTATTAGCATCACGTACAGGTAAACACTGATCATTCCTACATTACTACAGTTTTACTGCCTTTAAAGTGGTGCTACTATAGGAAAATAATGGTATCACAGGTAGTTATGGTGCTTTGATATGTACCATGATGATATTGAATGACCTACAAATCATGTTTGTTTTTTTACGTCCAAGAATATCATGGTACCACGTCCAAAATATTTTAAAATGATCATAATATTAGCATCTGATATCATCACGGTACCATGGTACCACCACAGTATATTTTTGTAAGGAGATGCATTTACCATAGTAGTAGCATATTATTTCGGGAAGAATATTGTAGTTGCATGGAAATATCATGATACATTAATTTCAGAACCAACTCTACAGATGTCACATTTTTGGTACTTCAAAGGATATTTTAAAGAATACTATGGTAAAAAAAAAAAAGTATATTGAAAATGTAGTAATACAATCGTAGTGTAATATTACCTGGGTACTAAATGATTACTATAGGCTATTAATATACCATGGCATTAGTTAATATATGTCCAAAAAACATGATAATACCATGGTACTTTGATTCTATGGTAGTAAATGATTACCATGTTCACATTTTCATGCTAATGCAAATAATTTAATGCCATCACCATGTTTATTTATTTTTTTATATTTACCATAGTAGTAGATAATTATAGTATTTCTGTAAGTACATTAGAGTACCATGTAAATACCATAGTACATTCATTTCAGTACTAATGCTATATTTCAAAGGACCATATAAAAAAAGTTATACGGTACTATGATACTTTAATATTACCAGGGTACTAAAAAATGACTATAGGCTATTCATATATACCATTGACTTATGTTAATATGGTATATGTCCATAAAAACATGATAATACAGTGGTACTTTGATATACTGTGGAACTAAATAGTTACATATGCATATACCATGGTATTTACATATTTTCAAAATACTGCAAAACTGGAATGGTATAACCCACCATGGTACTTCCTTAAAACATGGTGTTACCATTATACTATGTCCAAAAAAAACATTATAATACTAAATGCTTACCAAATCCATTTATCATGATTTTTATTTATTTTCTTCAAGTTACTAAAAATAGTTTAATGGTATTACCATGGTATATCTAAATACGTGGTGTTACCATCCGAAAAACCATGTGAAGGCCATATAATGTTTTTACTAGTGTTGTTTATGAGTGTAGAATATCGTTCAAATGTCCGTTCAGTCCACAGTGTCAAAAGGCTTTACTTTGAATATTGTTATATAATAAAAGCCGCAGGTATTTAAGCGAGCGCTGTTTGATTGACAGGTGTATTCTGACTGAAGAGCAGCGCAGGATGTTTGAGAAGCTCTCCATGTACTGTGATCAATACGCTCAACTCATCCCGGTGTCCTTCGTTCTGGGTAAACGCTTTCTTTCGTTTTATTAAAACAATTATTGAGTCTTTTCATGAGAATGTCTTCACAAATGAAAGTGCCCTGCAGGTTTCTTTTTAATTTCTATTTTTTATTGTGAATGAAAGGATACAGACATTAACAGTGAAAAGAGAAAAAAGAGCAGACATAAGAGATTGAATTAGGCTTCACAAATCAAGACAATATTACATTTTGTCAATATGAGAAATTAAAGGTTCCTCACAACAGACTCAAGGATATTATTTGTTTTAAAACATTTTCTTAAAGGAAGTAAAAAGGGACTTTATATCAAAGGAGAATATCTAAAATCAGCATTCCTCCTGCAGGTTTCTACGTGACCCTTGTGGTGTCTCGTTGGTGGGGTCAGTTCGAGAGCGTCCCGTGGACGGACCGCCTGTCAGCACTGGTTAGTGGACACGTCCGGGGCGCAGATGAAGGGGCCAGACTCGTCCGCAGGAGTCTCATGCGTTACGCTAACCTCTCCGGCATCCTGATCTACCGCTCCATCAGCACCGCTGTGTACAAGCGCTTCCCCACCATGAGCCACCTGGTTCAAGCAGGTAAACCGCTCTCAGGAAATGATTTGGGCAAAGTAATGTGGCCTAGAACAGTGATTAAAGCCATGTTTTGTGCCGGTACCCTCCGGTGTCTGGGATTTAAACTCAAAGAGGAAAGGAAGGAATTACAGCAGATTCCCAAGAGCTTTAGCAACAGTTTTAGAAATAGTTCATTCAAACATGAAAATCCTGTCATGATTTAACTTGTCCTCATGTCGTTCCCTAATGTAACTTCATAGTGTGTACACTGGATAGTGAGTACACTGGATAGTGAGTACACTGGATAGTGAGTACACTGGATAGTGTAGTACACTGGATAGTGAGTACACTGGATAGTGTGTACACTGAATAGGGAGTGATAGGGACACACACACACACACACACACACACACACACACACACACAATACTGACCAGCTCAATCTCATAGTAATTTCCCCAGTGCTGTCTGTGGACTGTCTTTGGACTGTGTGTCACACACACACACACACACACACACACACACACACACACACACACACACACACACACACACACACCACACACACACCACACATTGGTGGACTGAAACTCTCCTGTGCTGCAGGTCTGATGACGGCTGAGGAACTGAGGCATTTAGAGGAACTGCCTTCTCCTCATAATAAGTTTTGGGTTCCCTGCATGTGGTTCGTCAGTCTGGCCATGAGAGCTCGGTCAGAAGGACGCATCAATAACGACGTCGCAATGACCGCCATCCTCAACGTATGTCTTACACTACTATAATTAGACGAATCACTCCTGTGAGTCTGACTGTATTGGGTTAGTTCAGGTGAATTGGGACACTTTTTTGCCATTGAGATGTTTGGGAAAAATGTCCCAATTATCCCGAATTAACCCTTTGTGTTATGAATATCAATGCCAAGTTCTGTCATGAAACTCTAGATGGTGCAGTTTGAGGAGTCCTTAACAAATCTGAGAACAAGTTACTCTAATAACACATAACCGAGGACTCCATTAAGTCTTCCTGTGAACAACAGTTTTTTCCTCTGGTTTTGTCCTGGCAGGAGTTGAACACACTGCGCTCTCAGTGTATGAGGCTGTACGGCTATGACTGGATCAGCCTGCCTCTCGTGTACACACAGGTTTGATGGTTCAAACTGCACTAGCTTCATTTACTAGTTCTAATAGTAGACAAACTAACCAGAATATTATTTGTTCAGATTTCCCCGTATATATCCAAGCAAAATCTGAAATGAACCGAAGCTGAATTGATCAAGTTTGTATGATCTCAGTTAGATATTGTAGTATCTCCTGTGACAATGAGTTTTCACAATCCATATTGATTGATTTAGCATTGATTAATGTCAAATTATTTGTACCAAACATTATATACAAAACCTAAAATATTTTCTAAACGATTAACTACCCACTTGCTGTCTTATTAATCTCTGTTTGGAATGGGACTTATCTCTGATTGGTTGGAATGGCTAATAGTGATCTCTGATTGGTTTGAATCAGAGCCATAGACATCAAAGAGTCACAACTCTTTCTCTCTATGGCTGGTTGGAATGGCTAATAGTGATCTCTGATTGGTTGGAATGGCTAATAGTGATCTCTGATTGGTTGGAATGGCTTATAGTGATCTCTGATTTGTTGGAATGGCTAATAGTGATCTCTGATTGGGTGGAATGGCTAATAGTGATCTCTGATTGGTTGGAATGTCTAATAGTCATCTCTGATTGGTTGGAATGGCTAATAGTGCTCTCTGATTGGTTGGAATGGCTAATAGTTTTTTTTTTAAATTTAATTTGTTTATTTAACAGGGACAATACACTAAGCATTGTTACACTAGACAACCGATGCTGTGTACATAGGCCATATAGCGTAAAGCTAGTTTGCGGCCCGCGTCTCTGGATAGGCTTTTACATAAAACCAGAACATCCAAAATAAAGAAATCAAACATAATCATCACAAGGAACAAAACAAATACACACATGCATACACACATCAACTTCATAAAAATAACGTAACTAATCTAAAAAAGACTCAATGTTCACATCGCTGTATAGATTTCAGCCATTGTTTCAGCTTTGTAGAGAAAACTGCAAGGTCTGGTTGCAACTTTAGATCCACAGGCATGGTGTTCCATAGATGTGCACCTTTCACTGAGAAGGATGATTGACCCACTGCAGTTCTGCATCTCCGAACTCTACAATTCCCATTTACTGCCCCTCTGGTCTTTACCCCAACCAATCAGAGTGCTCTCTGATTGGTTGGAATGGCTAATTGTGCTCTCTGATTGGTTTAAATGGGTAGTAGTTATTTCTGATTGGTTTGAATAGCTAATAGTGATCTCTGATTGGTTAAAATTGTTAGAATGGCTAATCGTGATCTCTGATTGGTTTAAATGGGTAGTAGTGGTTTCTGATTGGTTTGAATAGCTAATAGTGATCTCTGATTGGTTGGAATGGATAGAATGGCTAATAATGATCTCTGGTTGGTTTGAATGGCTAATAGTGATCTCTGATTGGTTGGAATGGATAGAATGGCTAATAATGATCTCTGGTTGGTTTGAATGGCTAATAGTGATCTCTGAGTGGTTGGAATAAAAAGAATGGCCAAAATGCAGCCGCTAGAGTTCTTACTAGATCAAGAAAATATGATCATATAACACAGATTTTATGGTGACTTCATTGGTTACCTATAAAGTTCTGTATTAATTACAAGGTATTGCTTTTGACTTATAAAGCTCTAAATGGTTTAGCTCCTGTGTATTTAACAGATCTTCTATCGCCCTACAATCCATCGCGCTCTTTAAGATCACTGAATTCGAGGCTTCTGGTCATTCCTAGGATATCCAGATCCACCAAAGGAGGCAGAGCATTTTCACATTTAGCTCCGAAGCTCTGGAATAGCCTTCCTGATATTGTTCGTTGCTCAGACTCGCTCTCCCAGTTTAAAACTAGACTAAAGACGCATCTATTTAGCCAGGCATTCATATAAATTTTTTATCTTACAGTTACTGTAAATTCAGCCTCTAGTTCATAAACGCCAGAGGAGAACTGGCCCCCGACTGAGCCTGGGTTCTCCCAAGGTTTTTTTCTCCATTAGTTCAATTGATGGAGTTTTTCGGCTCCTTGCCACTGTTGCCTTTGGCTTGCTCAGTTGGTGATATTCAAATTAATTAACCAATCATACCATTGTTCAGCCCTACCAAACTTGGATGTCTTTTTTCCAGTAATAAACAAACATTAAGTTGTTTTGTTTGATACTGTGAAGCAGCTTTGATACAATCTGTATTGTGAAAAGTGCTATATAAATATATTTGACTTGACTTGACTTAATATTCACTTATTCCGTGTAGGTTGTGTAGTTGTAATTTTTGTGAAACATTTTCATTTAATATTCATTTATTCCATGTATTCAATTAGTTGTACTTTTTGTCAAATATATTCACTTAATATTAATTTAATGTCCATGTTCATGTAAGGTGTGTCGTTGTTCTTTTTGTAAAATGTATTTATTAATATTCACTTAATAATCCACAATTAAATTAAATGAATTTAATATTCATTTATTTAGTGTAGGTTGTGTAGTTGTACTTTTTGTTTATTAACACTCATTAATATCCATTTATTCCGTTTAGGATGTGTTGTGATCTTTGTGAATTATATTCAATAATATACATTTATTCCATTTAGGTTGTACTTTTTTTCTTTTTTTTGAGAAATATATTATTTAATATTCATTTAAAAACCTATAATATTTATGTAATATTCTTTTATTTTGTGTAGGTTGTGTATATATTTATTTAATATTCAGTTATTCCATGTAGGTTGTGTCATAGTTTTTTGTGAAATATATTCATTATTCACTTAATAATTATTAATTTGCATATCGTTCAGTCGTGTGTATTCGCTGTTTAATGGTCCTCTGAATCCTGCAGACTGTGTGGAGTGTATGGCGTGCTCTGATAACACCGTACGTGCCGGACTGACTCCTAAATACATAGACGTGGACACACTGTGTGAGATGCTGAATTACAGCCCGGCTCCGGTCAGTGCCAAACTCTTCCCCTGCGTGCGGGACAACAGCGACCCCTGCGTCTACCTCTACGACCCTCCTGTGCCAGACTTCAGCGTCATGAGAATACAGGTGCGCCACACACCTGAGCTGTCCTTCATCACGATCCCATAGAGAGCAGTTGTCATGTATAGATATGAAACAGCTTCACTTCAACCATGCAGTGTCATTATTTCTGTATTACAGTCTTCCATATGTGACCTGATCCAGCTAAATGAGTCACATTGACCCAAATTTCAAAATTGAGATTTTGGTATTAATTGAAAGAGGAGACCATACACTTTCAAATGATAACCTTGTCAAAGTCATACCTTGAATGGTTGTAAATGCCCTCTTTTTCCAATTGAAAACCTGAGAAAATCGCTTTTAAAGTTTTTTGCCCATTTTTTGTTGATATCTTTCAAAATCCATTGCATTTAAAGGGATAAACTATTTATTTTACAGCTTAATTTGACCAAATACATTAATATAAATGCTATTAAACCAGGTAGAAGCTCAAATTATTTTCAAGTTTTTATTTGAATAAATATAATTTTTTGTAAATTATTACAATAATTTACGCGTGCGTGCGTGCGAGTTCAACTCTTTGGCGACTTTGCTCTCTTTTGACAGCGACATTTCTCAAATTAATAATATTTAATCTTTCTGAGGAGATCTGCTAGCTTGTTTACACAGACCGCTGCGAGTCTGACAGTAGAATGGCTGGACCAATCGCGTGCCGGTCATTTGAAACGGGGCTTCCCATTGACAAATGATCAGCGTTTGTGTACATTTCTAAGCTTTTTGATTGGTTTTATACAACGTGTAACACCATTTGGAGAGCAGAGATAGTGACGTTTCAGGGGATACCCGGGAAATGCTCAGAGGTGACGAGAGGAGTTGAGAAAAGCAATGTTCATTTCCAGCGAATTTAGTAAAACTTTGTAAACTTTATTAGTAATTTAAATACCTTTACTCAATTATCTGGACTACAAAACTTTGGGAGATTATTTTTAAATGTCTGTTCTTTGAAATTAGCAACAAAAAAAAATATTATTTCATTGTTTTTCCACATAAACAACATTTAATATCTTAAAATGGAAGGTTGCGACTTCCGACTCATTTCGCCAGAGCGGGTCACATATTATCACAGAAGCACTGGGATAAAAGTTTATAGTTGGGTTATAAACACTGATGTATATAGTAGCGTTCAAAATAGAGCTAATCACCTTTTGAAAGTAACTTGATTCTTCAAACAGAATCAATTACATTATTACACCAGTAGGTGGCGACAAGAGACTGCTAATAATGTATTTGTCGTTGAATCATTCATTCAAGAGTTTCATTCAAAAATGCTGATTCATCCAGTAATGAAACAAGAGAGTGAGTAATTGAATTATTCATTCATTCAATATGATTTTTTTATTTTTTATTAATTGTATATATATTTTTTTAAATCGACTGCAGCAATGAACATTTTGTCAGAACCTCTAGTAAATTACATGTTATTTAGTTTAGCTTTCTGTTCAGAATCGTGAGATGATCTCTTTTTTTTATAATTTTCTAATTAATTTAATGATTTTCAATTTATCACGAATTGTGCAGCTCTAATATTAATATTTCAGTAATATTATACTCATTTTTCTGGTGTTGTTCTCCAGATCCCCTCCTCAGAGCATCAGTACACTGTGAGCGCGCTGGAATCCGCCGGGATCCTGTTGGTAATCGACGGAGAAGCCGTCGCCACGTCTGTGCCGCCCTCTCTGACATCACTCTGAAACGAGGCTCCGTGCTCTTCATTTCAGCCAATGAGAGTGTCTCGTTACAGGTGACCTCATCGACGGGCATGACCATGTTCAGAGCCTGCTGCTTACTGTAGGAGACTTCATAACCGTCCAGCGTCCATCTGTTCTGTCCTAATATAAACACACCGCTGAAACCGTTCAAGTAGAAACCATTCCCATGTTTTTCTCTTCATCACAAACTTGCATGACCGCTCTTTAGCCAGAAATGATGATCATTATGATGACATTTAAGTGTTAAAATTGCTATGCTTAACCAAAACAACTCAATATAAATAATGAATCGGTTTGAATTATGATTGAGGTTATGCGTGCATGTTCTTTTAAAATATGTAAAAGTATATGAATTCTTTTTAGTCAACATGAAACGCTGTTCACAACGGGTTTTAATTTAATAATGTGACATATTTACCCGGGAAACAGGATATTCAATCAGATTTGACTGGATGGTGAATGTTCCAGAATAAACTCAGACCAGAATGAGTTTAAACCACCAGTATTCAATGAACTATTTTTTTTAGAAAAGATGTTTTGCCTACAACAGTAACCTAAAACAATAGCTAACTGGGTAGCCCGCACTAGCGGTGATGTCAGCAAAAATTCAGATCAAGTTGTGACATTTTGATGAAAGATTACGAAGACAAATAATTTTTTCTCTTTAGAATATCTTGCACTGCTGAATCATTCATAATAAGACCAGGATCACGTCTCAAAGGGGCTATATGTAAGAATTTGCATGTATTAATCGCTGTTTTATTGCCAATGTGTGAACAGCTTAAAGGCACACCACGGACTTTGTGACCTAAAGAGTTGACGCATATGAGTTATTTTAAATGATTCCTCAGGCCAATATACAGCGCTTGACCGTATCAATGCTCCGAGCGGGGCTGCCCTCTTGAAATACCGCCTATGTAAGTTTGGCGAAGGCGTACCGTCTTTGGTCAGGTCATGTGACCTGGAGAACGTATCGCTTTACGACCGTTACGTGACCACAGGCTCTGAAATACTCATGGAGCTAAGGCTTTTGCTACTATTTTTTTCGCCTGCTCGACTCCTGGCCATGGCTGAGGCAAGGAAAAAGTTTAAAAACTGCTAAAACAAGCAGGGACGTGTTTTTGTGCTATTTATTTTGGGATTTCACCGGAATGAATAGATAGTGTACGCAACGGCGATAGATTGAAGAGCGCGTCCGAGTGAAGACTGCGCGCGCGCCACCACACTATGTATCCATGACACTGATAGCAGCGAACACGAGCGCTCAGATTGAGTTCAAAAACACATTTTAGTTTTAAAGGCACACTATGCAAGATTTGTACCTTAATATAACAGCTTCAAAGGGGTATCGATCAGGCCGTGAGTGCAGAGACCAGTCTATGACAGAGACGCTCTGCGTGAGTGGTATTTACGACAGTAACGTTACATACTCCAGTATGTAGTACTGTTTGACAAAAACGGAATTCCTGCATAGTATGCCTTTAATGAAACTTAAAAGAAAAGGTCTTCCTAAGTTGCCTATGAAAGCATGTCGATTAATTTTTATGCAAAGGACTCGGGATGCTTTTGTCGGGAAAAACGAAAGGATGTGATACGCGCTCCCGAGAGCCACACTTCCGTTCATTGACACATGAAATGATTTCTGGGATAGTGCCGAAAGAGCCATTCTGTACTGTACTGTCAATGTGTCATGCTTAGAAAAGGGATTCATTCAAACTCACATCTCTATACTACTTTCAGATATATCTTAATCAAATATCGTAACGGTTAGGGATGTCACGATTCTCCAAATCCTCGATTCGATTACATTTTCGATTCTTAGGTCACGGTTCGATTCGATTCTCGATTTTTAGATTTATTTTTTTAAGCACAGTTTGCTATGCCATTTTTAGACTAGACTTTTATGTAATATAATATATAACCTTTGTTCACAATGTACCACACTACATTGTCAAATTTAAAACATTTATTAACAAAATAATGTTACAATTACTTATATCTTCAGTCAATTAGAAAATTAAGCAAAATAACCTGCCATGTATTTTCTCTTTTGTAACTGCAGTCTTATTCACAGAAGGTGACGTTCAAGTTCACAACAAAACAAACACTGTTTAACAGATACATATACGTTTTCCTTGCTTTACCTCAGTCTTAAAGTACAAACATGACTGTGAAAAATATTAGTATTTAATGTAGAATTTAATTAAATGCATTTATGATGAAATTACAACATTTTCATGTCATGTTCATTTTGACCACGAACTGTGCGCTGTCACTTTAACTCGGCGCGTGCAGCACAGCAAAAATAGACTAGGTGCGGAAATGAACGACACTTGTCTCATTCGTGGAGGAGGTGGAGAATCAAGTTATTTGTGACATGTTAGATTTATTGTATTAAGATTATACTGTTCTGAGTCTGCTGTTTTTTTATTTAAAAAGTGGAAGAATGATACACGCACTGACGCACATACAGTAGCAGAGCTTGCAAACTGTGGCTTTTTTGAAGCGCGAACTTTGAACGCGAATGTGAACGTTGTCAACATAACTCACTGAATATCACAAATACTCCCACTGTCCCACACCGGCGACTTCAGTGAAAGAGGAGGTCAGAAGTCCTGTCGATGGGTAGTTGCCATGCTATCTTTTGACTGGCTGTAGCTGAGGGAGAGGACTCGCAGCACTTCAACACGCGTGTTTTTTTCCCGCTTTGCAAACCCGACTGGACGTGACATGGGGGTGTGGCAGTATCGGCGATTCCATTTTTGAATTCGATTATCGAGATTGTGACTTAATTTCGATCGATTTCGATTTAAAATCGAAATCGTGACACCCCTAGTAACGGTGTAATTTTAGTTACCTCATCTGTCGACATGAAGGCGGTGAATCGCGGAGCTTGTGCTTACATTGAATCACGTTCATTCTCATGGACGTTACGAACACAAGCAATGCTGCTGACTGCAGTTCACTTAACAGCCACCAGTGTCGCTAAAAAGTGAATTCTACATATAGCCTCTTTAAGAAAGTAGATTGGGTCAGTTGTGATTTCATGTTGACACATATAAGTTAAATGCATGATCAAGGACGCATGATCACTCACTATTGGCTGCAAGATATAAACATTTAATGAAACGAAATTTGGCCCTTTTGAGGTTTTTTTTTTTTTTTTTTTTTTGCATAAGGACGTATAACATAAAACCCAGATGGAGGACAGTAACAAACATTTACATAAAAATCCGGTAACGTAGACTTGAGACCAATTTTAAGTTTTTTAGACTTTTTCATGGTATTACTGCTGAAGAACATCGAGTCATATACTCTTCCATGAAGAACTTCCATGGTGAAACAGTTTTATGGGTTTATTGATTAAGTACGTTCAGACACAAGTTTTGGGATTTGATTACCAGTGCAACTGATTTTAAAAATAACCCTGCAACCTGAAAAAGGGTATTAATACATGTGAAACTTACTTTATTAACGTTTTTTATTCTCCCTTATTAGTTACTGTATGGTTTGATCTGTGGTTCTGTTTTATTGCTGTAGTTAGTTACTATTTGCACTAGAGAGCACAAAGGATGCTGGGAATTACCGGCAGCCTGATGTTTGTTTACTGTATTTTTAGTGCCCTCTTCAGATTTGTACATCTAAAACCAGAAGCCTGACCTCAACTCTGTTGGCCTCTGGGATTATTTCTATATTTTTGGAGCTGTGTTATTCTGAATTGTTATGGGATCAAGCATGTGTTGGACGGCTAAAGCGAGAGTCCGAGTGAGTGAATGAATGGCACTTTCTGAACTGTAATGGAGCATGTGTCTGATAAGAGGAACTCTAAGTATGTAATAATAATCTCTAATAAATAACAGTTCTGTAATCTTTCACCTGCTCATTTCTGACCCGTTTTTATGGCCAAAACTTATGCAACAGGTTTTGCAGACAAAGGTTACAAAGGTAATTAAAGGCTTGTTGACCATGTCTTTTATTGGATCATCTTGTTTACTTTAACACAGTTATACTGTAGCGTCATATTTCTGTTCCTTCTGTTTCCTCTTGGATGAAATTCAAATAGGATATGATAGTAAAATTTCATAAAACAATGCATTTTGGAGTTCATATCATGGCATCATGCAGCACAAGTGTTTTCAACATTGCTAATAATCAGAAATGTTTTTTTAACAGAAATATTAGAATATTATAATTTTTTTTATTTTAACATCATATTATAGTGATTTCTGAAGGATCATGTAACTGAAAACTGGAGTAATGATGCTGAAAATTCAGTTTTGATCACAGGAATAATTTACATTTTAACATATTCAAATGGAAAACAGTTATTTCATAATATTTCACTATATTACTATTTTTATTGTATTTTTATTAAATAAATGCAGCCTTGGTGAGCAGAAGAGACTTCTTTCGACAATATTTAAAATCTTAAACTTTTGTACGGCAGTGTAAATATATATATTATTATTATTTTTTAAACAAGATGTATAACAAAGCTTTTAGAAATACAAGAATTGCAGCCTTAAATAAATTGTCTAAAGCTATTCAAATTATGTAAATTTTGATTCACTATTGAAATTGAATCATTAACTTCTCTATATTATACATGATTTGGTTTTATACACTCACATTAA